>AWOL01S0013280.1:12228-26737 GCA_000715115.1 Nicotiana otophora | reverse complement strand
GATAGATTTCAAAAATATAATTGATGCATATTTGTTTTCTAACGCAACACTTGATTTACCCAAATTAATTTATCTCTAAACTCATCTTATAAATTTTACCACTTTTCACCTTACAAACTAAGGAAACCTATTAATAGCTTAGGAAATGCATTGAGACATGTTTATAACCAATCTCTTGGCTTGTTAAACTGATTTCACTTATAGTCTTCGAGTTTTTCGTAATTGCTAGTGTATACTATAACGAATATTTGGTAAGGAACCTATTTAGAATTCTTTGATAAGTTTGGTTTCTTAAAAAGAAAAAAAGATACTTTTTGAATTTGTACAAATCACTTTACTTTTTTCACTCTAAATCTTAAGAGTCCAAACGAAATATTAAGTCAACAATTATCCAAATTCTTTGGCAGAAAACCTAACTAAAGTTACTTATAATTTCAAAAAATATTTCTAACAAAATACAACTTTCTACCTTTTTTAAAATATTGGAACATGAATTTGAATTCTATGTATCTTAGTTTATTTTCGTTTTAAATTCTTTAAGCTTATATGAAAAATTGAAAAAACATGTTATGTTTATACTATGTTTGAAGTTTAAGGAAGTCCTTGCACAAGAATAATGGAATTATATGGGGCCATGTTTAAAGGGATGAAATATGTTTAAAGGGATGAAATTTATGAGGTATAGATGAATAAGATTAAGTGAATTCTAAATAAAACAGGGCCCACCTTATAAGAGAATTGATAGACTTGCCGATAAATTGAGCGCGTGCATGCAAAATGTGGGTGGAGGCCCCACTTTCTCAGCAAGTTTCCTGGTATAAATACAGAGGATACTAAAAGACTTAAATGCCTTTGTGAAAAAGACATGTTGATGGTGAGCGTTTTTTAGATTTGAGGAATTGGGAGTCCACGTGTTGGCCAATGACAGAAAAAGTCAGCAGTTGAGCTGTAAATTAATAAAATTATAAAAATACCCCAGACAAAGTAGGAAATTCAAGGGAACACACAAGTTAGACCGTAGAGGTGCCTTCGGCCTTATTGGGTAGAATTACTAGCAAAACAAAATCAAGTGTCATTTTTTGATATGTTAAACTTTGGATTTAACTTTTGAATGAACCATGTGGAGACTGGAGATTAGATTAGACTAGAAAGTGAGGACTGACACAAAAGTATTTAAATAAATAAAAACTAGCTAAAAGGAGGCCATGTGGACAGCAACCTGGGAGGCAAGTTCACGTGAGAGGAGGTGGGGGTTTAGCCACGTCGATTTTGTGGGGCCCATAGGCTAAAGATAAAAGGAAGCGGTTTTTGCGGGTCAAATTAAAGGGTTTTTGACTGATTCTTAGAAGACATGAAAGTGACTGCTGCCTCGTGCCCCTGCACTCCTCACACCCCAACTCCAAGCTGCTTTGCCCCTTCTCGACTTCAACACTTCACGTGACCCTAACCCTAACTCTTATAGTGGGTTCATTTAAACTTAATCAATATAAAATATATAAAAATTTATTAAAATCACAATAAATACAATAATAAATAGTACTAAAATTATTTAGTTATGATGAGTGAGATAGAGGATTTATGTTCTACTATTTTTAGAAGAGTGAGTTACTCTACTGGTGAGCATCCTCTAATTTCAAGTAAGAGGTTGTGAGTTTGAGTCACCTCAAGAATAAGGTGGGGAGGTTTTGGAGGGAGGGAGCCGAGGGTCTATTGGAAACTGTCTCTCTACCCCATCGTAGGAATAAGGTTTGTATACACACTTTCCTTCTCAAATCCACTAGTGAGATTATAGTGGGTTGTTGTTGTTGTATTTTAAATGCTTAAGTTGAAGATTCTTTGCACGTAGAACTTGTTTAGGCAACCTCGAACTACTTATGTGGACTAAAATGCAATTTATGTACAGTCATTTTACTTTAATATATAGGTGATCTGTCTAAGTATGTCCATGAAAGAAGTGATAATACAAGTAGTTCAAAACACTGACTTTGAGCGCGGAATATAGACATGTACATTTGGTCTCAACACAAATGAACCCAGTGTAAAGTTTTGAGTACTAATCTTGAAAAATGAAATCGGGCGAAACTTAAACCAAAATTTTCGTTTCCAACCCTCAGTTACTACTAACATTTTCTCTAGAAAGAAATACACGTTAAGCAAACTTTGCTTAGCTATGGTAGGTGGTGCCGTGGAGGGGATAAAAGAGCACCCTCGGACAATGAAGGTTGCTGCTTTTGACATCAGGTTTATCTGAATTCAATATTTGTTGCATAATATAAATATATAAAATGTAGATACATATTAAATTTGAGTTCGCAATTTTAAAATACACTAAATTATGAGATATGAATCTCAAATATTGCATACATAAAATTAAAATTCTAAATTCTATCTCTAGAAAATGTTGTTAGTGGAGGATTAGTTAGGTGAGGTTGGGGGCTAATTAAGAGACAAGCAACAATACGGCACTGGATATTCAAAAAGCTTCGGTTGTTGACAACGTTGTGAGTTGATATCAATTTGTCATGGGAATTGTCCTTTTTTTTTTCTTCATTCATTTATTGTGAAAGTTTGGTAAAGTTTTTGTGCAGAGTTTCCTAGGTTTAGGATTCATGGATGGACAGGTGAAAGATAATAAGATTTCCAGACAAGACTTCCTTTGCTCTAAGTTCCATAACGCACTGGCCATTCTCTTCATCATATATTTTATTCTATCTCCTCCCCACTACTCTTTCTCTCCTTTTTTTCTTTTTTCAATTTGATTTATAAAATTGCTTCATCTCATCAATAAATTAGATCTCGTTTGACAAGCATAATAAGTATATTAGTAAAGCGTCGAATATTATAATATTATAAGGAGTTGATAGAAAAAATGTTATAACTATGGGCTTGAGAAGGAATAAGATTAGTAAAAGAGGTGACTTAGTATATAAGCATTAATGGATACACGTATAACCAATATGGAAAATGTTGCATGAAGCATGCACCTTATTTTCCCCATAAGTTAGCGTGAATTATATGACTGCAAAATTTTAATTGATTCTTAAGTCACAGAGTTGTTTAGTAAAAACTTTTTTCTTATCTAATACACTGTATTGAATTTTTTATGTTCAAACTATACTGCCTAGTTTTCCAGTTGAAAATCTTGATCAAAACTAAAAGAGACAAATCAAAACATGAAACTACTATCACGGGAGTGAGAGAAAGCACTAAAATTGACAAGTAATTTGTTTCAAAAATAAAGTTTATTGATAAGCTTCTCAAGTTTTATTTAATTTGTGGACAGACTTCATATTCAAAATTGACAAGACGAAACTTATGCAGTTGTTTAATCATTTGTGAGACATAAATTCTCTATCAAGTTGTCTGAATGCTTGCATTAAATATCATTCTTTTAATCTTTAAATTACCTTGATTGGCTTGCAAAAAGAATAAGATTGATGGAATACTTGAATCAAATTTCCTTTTAATCTGAAAAAAGGCGTCTTCACTCTCAAGTACCGAATCATTTGTATATTTCATTAATGTTAATTAAACATACATAACTTAAGTAATTGGTTATGCTAATGGAAATGGTCTATATGAATCAAGGATGCAAAAATGCAATTATTAAAATTTCTAAGGGAAAATAAAAAATGGTAAAGATCAAATTATCCCTCAAGGAAAACAAGTAGGAGGAAAAAGCGGTTTCTGGCTTTCATATTCTAACTTTTGTTTTCTTTTTAAATTCTTTCATATACTGGTGCAATGATAGTGAATTTGCAGGTAAAACAGAAGACCAAGTGAGATTTTCTGGCTATCATCTTATGTTAAATTTTTTATTACTAGTTTTAAATACTCCATGCGTTTCAAATTAGATGAGATACTTTCTCCCCGTTTCAAATTAGATGAGGTACTTTCCTTTTTAGTCTGTTCCAAAATAAATGACACATTTATAATATTGGAAATAATTCATCTTTAAACTCTTTATTTTACCCATTTTACCCTTAATGAGAAGCTTTTATAACCACAAAAATGTCATGGCCCCATAAAGCTTTTACCCCTCAAATTTTTAAGACCACAAATTTTAAAAATATTCTTTTTTTCTTAAACTCCGTGCCGAGTCAAATTAGCTCATCTAAATTGAAACTAACTCATTTGTTTTTAATGTGTATCTCGGCTGCTCTTTTTTCTATTTGCTCTTTAAATATTACCCGTAGTTTGAGTTTTTTCATTTTTATTTTTTGTATTTATAGTTTTTAAGATAGACGAAAATGGATTTAAATGTTCTAGATGAAGTTGACCTATAAAATAACCGAACCAGTCATGTTTGTATAATTTTCATATAGTACGAATCTATCTATCTATACTATATTAAAAGCACGAAAGTCTTATCGAAATGTCGTTCGCTTTTTATACTCTTCAAAACTTGATTTTACAATAGACAAAATAGTAATTTAATTATTTTTCTAATATTTAGAAATAAATATTTAATAATATTCCTAATATTTAGTACTTTTTTCTATTCTTTTAGATTTAGGAGACCTTTTCTTCTCATAATTCGAAACCTACTAAACTTTAAATTCACAGGAAAAATTCTCTTCGTTCCTTCTAGGTTTAGAAGTCGTTGTCTTTAATTCTCTCGTAATTTGGAATCTATTAAACTCTAATAACCACATGAATTAATGCTGCAAATGTGCATAAGTTGCAGATTGATAGTTTGACGCAATAGGTTAGTAATTGTTTGCTCGAAAAATGGATAGAGTTGAATTTATACGTAGTTCTAAGGATACGTGGTATAACTTGGCACAAATCGGAAAGTAAGTAGAAATATATTGAGTATTGACTGTATAAAGAATGAAATATAAACCAAACTGAGTGAAAAACGGTTTATTAACAAGCAAGATGAAATATACAAAACCCGAAAAAAGATAATTTCTATATGAATATCAGTATGTCTTTCTCTGTGAATATCAATAATATGAGAGTGTATGAATGCCTTGATGTTCCATCCTGTACAGAAATAATAGATATCCCTCTTATAGTGGAGGGATCTTACTTTAGATATAATTAAAAATACATAGTGGAGATCTCATGATAGATTAGCTTTTCCCAAATTTTCGCCGAAATTCTCTCTCTTAGTGCGGCTGTAAAGACTCTTGTCTCTTGGCTCGATCTTGATCGGACTTGGTATTGGTCGATTTTCAGGTTTAGAGCTCGATATTGGCTCGAGGCCCGGTATTGATTTTGGCTCGATATTGGTTGGTCTCTAGCTCTTAAGCTCGATAACACTGCCTCATATCATAGTTCGATTTGGAATCGAGCTCGGCATTGACTTCGAGCCCGGTACTTAATCGGTCCCCGAAACTTGAGCTTGGTAACCTGGCTTCAGATCTCATTTCGATATTATGAATACGACCTTCGGCCCATTACCTTCCAATCTTGACTAATCGTTCGAAGGTCGAAAATCGATTTTGATCTTATAGATAGTCCCCTCTTTTCTCGGGAAGAATGTGGCGAGAAACAACATGATTTTCCAACAGAATGAATAGATATAGACTGACGTTTGTATCGAACCCGGCCATGACGTACGTGATAGCTGTCCCGTCGGTTCAGTTATTAAGGCATTAAATGTGTGTCAGAAGATGGTTGGCCGCTGCTAATATTAAACCGTCATTACCAATTCTATAAATAGCTCCTCTCTTCACCATTTTTTACTTTCAGATCTCCAATCACCAAATCTACTAAGTCTTATTGTATCTTCTGAGTTTCTCATCTGCAATATCTGTGATTCTCACTTGCAAAATCTCTCTTCAAAATACCAAATCTTTGTCATCTCTTTCTGTTTTCAATCTTCACATCTAAATGGCGAAAACGTAAAAAAGTATTCTTCAAAAAGAAAAAGCTTCATCTTCGCGGCCCGCCAACGACAAAACACCGATGGAGTCACGACCTGAGGAGTGTGTTCCCGGGGGGAGGGGGAGAAGGGGTGCGTCCTTACCTCTGATTTTAAGATCGATAAAGCCTCGTCGGTCCCCAGTCGATGCGAGCCAGTATCGAGGTATATGTGCTCGATAACCGAGGGGCATCTTGATCAGTTAAAGAAAGATTGCAACTGGGAGAATAAAGAAGTGATTATCCCGACTCCCGAAGAAGATATTACTACCTATGTGAAAGGGGTTTTAAGTGTGTATACTTACCTTTTTACGTTGGCCCCCCTCGACCCTGTTGTCATCGATTTTTGCCGTCAATACTGAATAACCCTAGGCCAAATCCATCTTTCTTTTTGGCGGACCGTTATTTTGATCTGCTTCTTCGTGAACAAAATCGATGGGATGCCTTTCCCCCTTGACCACCTCATCAGATTGTACAGCCCCTGCCTCTATCGAGGTGGGTTAATAAAACACCAACACCAGGCTAACAAAGTGTCATTCTCGAGCATAGACAAGGACAAGCACTGAGGCTGGATGGGCAGGTTCGTTCGAGTGAAGACTTCCGACCTAATCCCTGCCGAGAAGATGCCATTTCTCGAAGAATGGAACATGAGGCGTAAGTATAATTCTACCGTTAACTTCTATTATTTTGCTCCTTCGTTTCTTTCTTACTGATATCCTTTTCCGTGACGTAGCGGTTGCTTGGATGTCCGGTGTTATTCCTAACCTTAAGAGCTGAGTACATGACCTGGCTTCGACCTCCACATATGTCGAGCGCTCGTGGCGCGACTTATCAAAGGGCCGATGAGAGGCTAAAACTCATGGTAATCCTCTTTCCCATGTCTTTAATAATTCGATCGAAATAACTTTTTTATATTTAACCAATTTTCTTGTGTATAGGCCTAGGAAAATATGCGGTCATGAGGCCCCCATCTGGCGAGGAAGAGACTTTGACCCCGGTTCCGAAACCGACGAAGGACAATAAGAGAAAAAGGGCCTCCACTTCCAAGGATCCAAAACCTAAGACAAGGACGGCTCGTAAGCCGAAGAAGAATAACATTCTTTTGACTGAAGAATCGATTCAGCGTCTAAGGGATGAAGATGGAGAAGAAGAAGAAGAAAACGACGAGTCCATACGGGTGGCCCAAATGAAGAAAACCATCGATGCTTCAAAGGCAGCTGGGTCGATGGCAGTTGACGAGGCTCCATCTCGAACTGAGGGGATATCAGAGAAGGGCTTGGGAAAAGTCCCCGAGTCTTTGGAGATCGAGGAAGCCTCCCACCGAAGTCCACAAATGGTGGGTATATCTTAAGGGGCTGGCCGTGAAGTTCTTCGAACTGAGGAGAACGCCCAAGCGACTTGCTTGGGGTAATAGTAATCAGAGACTCGCTTACTTTCCCTGCTTTTTCCGAAGGGGCGATTCGGGAAGCCCGAGCTTTGGGGACCCTCGAGGTAGACGGGGGCCATGAGGGAGAAGACCCCTTTCACGATTTGTTACCGGTATCGAGGATGCTGCCGCCCCAAGTGATGCGTCAGGTCTCTTCTTCGAGGTGAAACGAAACCTAAATCGCGTAAGTCTCGATTCCCTTTGTTGATGTCATATTTTTCCATTTTCTGCCTAACGTTTTCTTCTTTTTTTCATATAGGCTTTAGCTCTTCATCAAGAGGAGTTTTCTAAGTCTCGGATAGAGCTGAGCCGACGTGCGGCCGACTTTCAAGGGCTTTCGGATGAGAGAAATGCCCTCAAACGTCTTAATGGGAAGAAAGAGGAAGAGATCAAAGATCTTCGAGCCGAGTTGGCTAAGGCTCACCAATTTCAGACAGACATGACCGAGCAGGTAATGATAATTTGAAAATCCCATGGGCTCGATTCGGGAACGGTGGCTAATATTTCGATCTCACAGATGCAGCAGAATCTTGAGGTGACCGGGATGCTTCGTGAGGAGATCAATACGATAAGGGCGTAGACCTTAGGGTGGAAAGAAGGCTTGGACCGCCTCGCTGCAGAAAAAAATACTGCTCGAGCCCAATTATCATCGGTCGAAAGTCAACTTCAAGGCATGAAGGAGAAGAGCTCGGTTCAAGCAAGAAATATAGAGGAGCTCGAAGCTCGTTTGGCTTCTGAACTTGCCAAGGCAAATTCTGAAGCCAAAAAAGCAAAGGCCGAGATAGATGCATTTATGGCCGTCTATCGGGCCGATGTTGAAGCCGCTCAAGTATAAACAAAAGAGGCAGCCGAGACCGCTCAAACTCGAGCACATTGGGTTGCTGAACTCGCCAAATGCCAATCTTGAAGGGAGACCCTCGAGAAGATCCATGCTTGAGGTTTCGATCTTATCGAAGAGATAAAAAAGTCTAAAGAGCTTGAGGTTGATGTTGGAGCCTTGTCTTCCGATGATGATGATGATGATGGGAGCAAGAGCGGGTCTGAGAGCGGGGAGGAGCCCGATAGAGAAGAGATTGCCCCCAGAGATAACCAGGAAACTTAGGGTTTTTACCATTTTGACTTTTTGTGTAGGGTACTGATCAGACGTTGTAAATACTCTTATATATATATATATATATATCTTCTCCTTTCCCGACTTGTCTTTGTTTTATTCTCTATCTTGTGAAGATTTTGTTTCATTCATGCCTTATAAACGTTTTCATAAGTTTGAGGCTTTAGGTAATTTGATCGAAGTCGGACCTTGTGGTCTCTATAACCGAGTGTGTGTGCTCGAATTCGAAGTGAGAGTGTCCCTTCGGCTTAATAGTGTGTTTGCTCGAACTTTGAAGTAATGTAGCCCGTAGGCTTAATAGTCGAGTGCGTGATTGCTCGAACTTCGAAGTAATGTAGCCTGTACGCTTTTATGGTCGAACGAGTGTTTGCTCGAACTCGAAGTAAGAGTAGCCCTTAGGCTTAATAGTCGAGTGAGTGATTTCTCGAACTCGAAATAAAAGTAGCCCTTAGGCTCAATAGTCCAGTGAGTGTTTTCTCAAACTCGAAGTAAGAGTAGCCCTTATGCCTAATAGTCGAGTGAGTGATTGCTCGTATTTCAAAGTAATGTAGCCCACAGGCTTTTATGGTCGAGTGAGTGTTTGCTAGAACTCTAAGTAAGAGTAGCCCTTAGGCTTTATAGTCGAGTGAGTGATTGCTCGAACTCGAAGTAAGAGTAGCCCTTAGGCTCAATAGTCGAGTGAGTGTTTGCTCGAACTCGAAGTAAGAGTAGCCCTTAGGCTTAATAGTCGAGTGAGTGATTTCTCAAACTTCGAAGTAATGTAGCCCGTAGGCTTTTATGGTCGAGTGAGTATTTGCTCGAACTCTAAGTAAGAGTAGCCCTTAGGCTTAATAGTCGAGTGAGTGATTGCTCGAACTTCGAAGTAATGTAGCCTGTAGGCTTTTTGGTCGAGTGAGTGTTTGGTCGAACTTCAAAGTAATGTAGCCCGTAGGCTTTTATGGTCGAGTGAGGGTTTTCTCGAACTCGAAGTAAGAGTAACCCTTAGGCTTAATAGTCGAGTAAGTAATTGCTCGGACTTCGAAGTAATGTAGCCCGTAGGCTTTTATGGTCGAGTGAGTGTTTGCTCGAACTTTGAAGTAATGTAGCCCATAGGCTTTTATGGTCGAGTGAGTGTTTGCTCCAACTCTAAGTAAGAGTAGCCCTTAGGCTTAATAGTCGAGTGAGTGATTGCTCGAACTTCGAAGTAATGTAGCCTGTAAGCTTTTATGGTCGAGTGAGTGTTTGCTCGAACTCGAAGTAAGAGTATCCCTTAGGCTTAATAATTGAGTGAGTGATTGCTCGAACTCGAAATAATGTAGCATGTAGGCTTAATAGTCGCGTGAGTGTTTGCTCGAACTCGAAGTGATGTAGCCCTTAGGCTTAATAGTCGAGTGAGTGTTTGCTCGAACTTGAAGTAATGTAGCCTGTAGGCTTAATAGTCGAGTGAGTAATTGCTCCAACTCGAAATAATGTAGCCCGTAGGCTTTTATGGTCGAGTGAGTGTTTGCTCGAACTCGAAGTAAGAGTAACCCTTAGGCTTAATAGTCGAGTAAGTAATTGCTCGGACTTCGAAGTAATGTAGCCCGTAGGCTTTTATGGTCGAGTGAGTGTTTGCTCGAACTTTGAAGTTAATGTAGCCCATAGGCTTTTATGGTCGAGTGAGTGTTTTCTCCAACTCTAAGTAAGAGTAGCCCTTAGGCTTAATAGTCGAGTGAGTGATTGCTCGAACTTCGAAGTAATGTAGCCTGTAAGATTTTATGGTCGAGTGAGTGTTTGTTCGAACTCGAAGTGATATAGCCCTTAGGCTTAATAGTCGAGTGAGTGATTGCTCGAACTCGAAGTGATGTAGCCATTAGGCTTATGTGGGGCTTGATCTCGTTGATTTTTCGGTTTATAGTCCCTGATTTATGGGGTAATGGTCACCCCTTAAGCCTGTTTGCATAATAGATCACGAAGTAGAGGATGGATTCTGAGATATGAGATATCAGTAAATAAGAAATTTCTCTTTATGTCATTATACATGTGTTCATGTTTTGTATCAGGGATCGAGCAAACTACACGAGCATGGTTCGTTTTGACCATTTGGCTCTTACAATTTTTCCTATCGAAACCATGTTGTCATGAAGTAACTTCTTTACATCAAACTTGATAATCGAACTCGATATATTCGAATTTAATGCCCCCCAGTATTCGAGGTTGATTGAAAAGTGGACTCGGGTACTGCTGAATTGTTCTAAGTTAGCACGATCAATGGTTGCCTCGTTAAAAACCTGGCCGAAAAACTCTTTTGGGACAAAACCGGTCTAAGGAAAAAAGAGTGCAACGTGTGCTTTCAGGCCTAAAGGCTTCGAGTTGGATAATCCATCCTTGTTTCTGATCGAACACCTGCAAGGGTTAATTTTGAAATATAAATGAACATAGGAGGGTCGTACCTTAACAGTAGTATCGTTTTAGGTGCGACACGTTTCAATTGCTTGGTAGTGGTTTGCCGTTTATTACACCGAGATTGTAGAATCCTTTTCCGACGATTTCGAGAACATGATACGACACTTCCCAATTCGGACTCAGTTTTCCTTCATTTAAATTTCGGGTATTGAGGGTGACTTTCCTTAGCACTAAGTCCCCGATTTTAAAATATCGAAGATTGGTTCTTCGATTATAATACCTTTCGATCCGCTATTTTTGGGTGGCTAATCGAACGAGAGTCGCTTCTCTTTTTTCGTCCAATAATTATAGGCTCGTGTTCATGTCTCTTTATTCGACTCATCTGTTACATATCGAAACTTGATGCTAGGTTCCCCGACCTCAACCGGAATAATAGCTTCGGCGCCATAAACCAACGAGAATGGTGTCGCTCCGGTACTCGACTTCGATGTTGTGCGGTATGCCCATAGGACTTCGGGTAGTATTTCTCTCCATTTTTCTTTAGCGTTGGTTAATCTTTTCTTAAGATTTTGGATGATGGTTTTGTTGGTCGATTAAGCCTGTCCCTTCCAGCTGGGATGATAAGGTGGTGATAAGATCCTTTTAATTTTGTGGTCTTCGAGAAATTTAGTTACTTTGCTTCCGATGAATTGCTTTCCATTATCACATACAATCTCGGATGGCATCCCGAACCGACATATGATGTGGTCCCAAATGAAGTCTATCACCTCCTTTTCTCTAACTTTCTCGAAAGCTTGTGGTTCAACCCATTTAGAGAAATAATCAGTCATAAATAAAATAAACCGAGGCTTACCTGGGGCTGCTGAGAGGGGGCCGACGATGTCCATTCCCCATTTCATGAAAGGCCAAAGAGATAGGACCGAATGGAGGAGTTTCCCGTGTGGATAAATCATGGGCGCATGTCTTTGACATTTGTTGCATTTTCGCACGAACTCCATTGCATCTTTGTCCATATCGATCCAATAATATCCTGGTTTGATTATTTTATGGACTAATGAATCGACACCGGAATGATTCCCACAAGTACCCTCGTGAATCTTACGTAGGATGTAGTCGGTATCTCCCGGTCCCAAACATATTGCCAGTGGACCATCGATGGTCCTTCTAAACAGTGTTCCATCATTGGATAAGATGAACCGTGCAATTTTTGTGCGTAGAGCTCTCGATTCCTTTGGATCCGATGGAAGTTTCCCGTTCTTGAAGTACTCTATATATTTGTTTCTCCAATCCCAGGTTAGACTTGTGGAGTTTATCTCGGTATGACCTTCTTCGATTATCGATTTCATGAGTTACACGACAATCCTCGAGTTGAGTTCGTCATCCTCGACCGACGAACCTAAGTTCGCAAGAGCGTCGGCCTCACTGTTCTGCTCTCGAAGTATATGTTGCAAACTCCATTCTTTGAATCGATGTAGAGTCGCTTGTAATTTATCCAAGTACCTATGCATTCGATCTTCTCGAACTTCAAAAGTCCCATTGACTTGATTTACCACGAGGAGGGAATCACATTTAGCCTCCACGACCTCGGCCCCCAAACTTCTAGCTAGTTCGAGACCTGCAATCACGGCCTCATACTCGGCCTCAGTGTTAGTTAATTTTATAGTTTTAATAGACTGTCTAACTACATTAACTGTGGGCGATTTCAGATCTCATTTCGATATTATGAAGACGACCTTCGGTCCATTACGTTCCAATCTCGACTAATCATTCGAATGTCGAAAATCGGTTTTGACCGTATACAATAATATTTCATAAAAATAATGATTCCAGAATTTAATTTTTTGAGGTTGATTTATTTAGATAGCAATTCTTCTTTAATTGTGGTTCATAATTTTCTAACACTATTTTCTTCTTTTATATTGGTGTTTAATCCATACTATCAATAGGGTTTTGGAGAATTTTGTTACAATGACGGTAGCTGGAACAATGACTCGCTTATACTTTAAGATACAGATGTTGAAAAGCAAATAAGGCTTGGAAGAAGCAATTAATTTTTATTGTCCTTATGAAAAATAACTGGAAGGATTTCAAATTTTTTGTACGATTTTGAACTACATTTTTCTAACTTTTGGTAGGGTTTAGAACTACTTTAATTCGTTGATGGCTATATATATTTAACCTTTTAGATTAGATTTCAATCAGTAAGCTGGGAGAAAAAGAAGATACTACATTAAAGAATAATAGCCGTAATTTGAATTAATTTAACATAGTTCATGAATATTTTTGTGCCGATAGCTCATTGTATCTTTCTTAACTTTCAGTATTCTTGTGAATTATGTGGAGGAAGTAGTTATGGATGGAACAAAATCAGGATTAAATGTATGTATTGTTTTGAATTTATTTTTCCATGAATTTCTTTTCTCTATCAGTATTCTTTTTTTTTCTTCCAATAATTATCTTTGTTATGTATAAGTAATTATTTTTTTTCTTTATTAAATCTTTGGTAATTTAATTATTCAATCACTAATTACATGATAATTTTCATATTTAGAAGTAAAAATTATCAAATTGACTGCAAAGTTTCTAAATTCTAAGTCTCTAAATATTGGTGTACTTAATTAGTATGCTTTTTCCTATGGCTAATCAAGTCGCATGATAATAAAGGAAATATTATAACTTTGACTAAGAAAATTCTTTTCTGTATGAATTTCCACAATGCTATCTTTTAACATCAAGGATGCTCAGTTAAGCCAAATATTTATTCTGTACAAGTTTTTCTATGATAATAAATAAAGCACATGATTAAATAATTCTTACTGTACTTGTTGCACATATTTTCTCACTTTTGCAATTATATATTACATTTTCAGGTTGAATATCAATGTCAACAACAAGAGTTTTAGTCAGATAGAGCAACGAAAGCGAATAAAAATACATACACCAAGAAATGTATCTATGAAGAGATATTAAGTGTATAACATATTATTATCTCATATATGATAAAATATTTATAACTATGAATGCTATAAAACTAACTCTAACAGACGCGGCTTACACGTGCAACACACGTATTCTAAAACTAGTACTATATTAAAAGCACGAAGACCCTTAACAAAATATTGTTTGCCTTTTTTGCCTCTTAAAAATAAATTTTATATTAGACAAAATCGTAATTTTAAGTTTTCTCCCTAATATTTAGGAGTTTTAAATAAACTAAATTAATACATTAAATCCTTCCTTATTTGAGGTAACACTACTAGAAATTCGCTAAAAACCGACCAAAGTTGGTCGGTTATGGTCAATTACCGACCAAAACGCAACCATTACGGTGTGGACGGTGTTTTGATGATCGGAATGGCTTACCGACCAAAGTTGGTCGGAAATTACTGATCAACTTTGGCCGGTAGCTTAAAACGACCATCTGACAAGTTTAATTACTTACCGACCAACTTTGGTCGGAAACATATTTTATTAATTTAATTTTACCGACCAAAGTTGGTCGGTTTAACTAAATTATATTTTTTATTAATTATTAAAATTAAAAAAAACCGACCAACTTTGGTCGGTAATTGAAAATATATATTTTTTTAAAATAACTAAAATTAAATATTACCGACCATAGTTGGTCGGTAATCTCAATAGTGTAGGCAAAATACCGACCAAAGTTGGTCGGTAATGTTGAATTCTAGGAATTCAATGTTCATTAACCGACTAACTTTGGTCGGTATTTTGGAATA
>AWOL01S0013279.1:12973-31622 GCA_000715115.1 Nicotiana otophora | reverse complement strand
AAATTAATTCTTGTTGGATGGTGGAAGATAAAAGCTTGGTTAAATTCTTTGTTATTGAACCTTTTGACTATTTTAATTCTTATTTACAGGTTTATAACATGGAGTTTCCTAAAGCCATTGCTAAGCTGGAACCATTGCATAAAAGAATACAAGGTGATGTTGTTCCATTAGTAAATAAGTCCAAGTATGATATGTATAATTGGTTCATTCACATTCTTGGCCTTCCTAGAACACCTAAGGTATTTTTGGAGGTAATGAACTATACTCTTATTTCTTATGTTGGTGACTTTATAATTTTTGTGGATGATGATATTTTGATGCATATCAAGTCATTAACTGTAATATCTAAGTTAAAGTTCAAGAGTAATTTGCTTCTTTTTGAAATTAAGTATGACATAGATGATTATGCATTTCAACTTGGTGGAAAGAGGCATGAAATTTATGAGAAGAGGCTTGCTAATGTGTTAAATGTTATTTCTTCTCTTATTCAAGTGTCTAATGAGTTTTCATGTAATAAATTGCCAGAATGTGAGTTTTGTTGTTTGACGGGAAGTCATTCCTCTAGGCATGTTGATTGTAAAGCCTGTAAAAATGTTTGCTACTATTAAAGAGGATATGCATGATTATTGTGACGTTAGTGATCAAATACTCTTTCATGAACTTATCTATGACTCTTTCTGTGAAAGTTTGAGCAATTATGTAGAATCCATTGATGTTGCGAATAGTATTGGGAAAAGTTATAATCACGAACTTGAATGTATTGAAATTTGTATTTTGGAATTTATGGGTTCTTCTAACCTTTCTGAGAATTTATGTGCTTCTTTGAATAACTTACATGTAGAAGAATCCATGGGATTTATAATTGATACTTGGCTATATTATAAGAATGTCATATTTGATACATGTGGCAGAGATACTTGTGTTAAATGGATGCATGACCAATATTTTGTAATTGTTTTTGCATGCACATGTTTGGACTACCTTATTGACAAGATCGCATTGCAAATTTCATTACATAGTGCATCTAATAGAGGTTTTTATTGGACAACTCTAAGTAGGTATAAATTTTATTGGGATGATGATGTCCATATGCTTTATAAAGGAGCATTTACACCTATTAGGCTTAATTGGGTTAAGTGGACACATGGTCGCTATCTTGTTTTATTCCTACCATTTCTTCAGATTAGTGGATGCCATTTACTAGTGCGTGACTTCTTTTTCTTGCAAGGTCGAAATTCTAGGACGCATTTTCTTCAAGAAGAGGGGAATGATAGCATCCTAGGAAGCTCAAATATATTCAAGGATAATAATGAAGTTTGGAATCTCAAAGAGGGCCTTTAACAAGATGTCAAGCTAAAGAGTTGCAAAATAAGGTCATTAGACTTCAAGTGCAAATAAAGAAGTTGTTAATTGGGATGGAGAGCTCAAGGATAAAGGATATGAGTTGTATAGGTATTATAATTATTTTATGGTCCAAATTCATGTCCAAGAAAAGGTGGATTAGATCCCAAGAGACATCCTCTGAAGAAGGTCCAAATCAGGCCACTATTGGACCTATTTGGCACCTAAATATGTGTCCAAACTTGCAGCCCAATAAGTCCTACATGAAGCCACGTTTTTATAACATAAAAAGGACTTACTTTCTGCCCAAGAAAGGTTCAATAGGCATGATAGAAGTTGAGTAAAAGTTGGTGCCAAGTTGCTTGCAAGTTGCCTTCAAGATTTCCAAGATCCTATCCATGATTGGTTTGCGACTTTCAAGATTCTATCCAAGATTGGTTTTAACATATTTTCATATATTTTGGTACTAGATTTATAATACTTGAAAGTAACTAGGAGTCAAAGATGATCTGGATATATACTTACATGCTGATACTGACTCAACTCTTTCAATGTAGTAAGTAAAATAAATGTCCGGACCTATAAGGCTCGGTACGTGTAACTGCTCGACCGTAGTAGGATCGCTCATAAGCGCTCGGCCATACTAGGCTCTATATCTCATCCATCCTAGGCTCGCTCATAGGTGCTTGGCCACAGTAGAATCGGTATATAACTTATCATCTGATTAGAGGTTGCCCAATAGGGGCCTGCCCACCGATTATAGCTCTATGGTGGTGAAAATAATGTAATACTATATATATACAGACCCTCTACTCTCTTGACTGAAAGAAGACAATACTCAATTGAATATAAAGTCCTGATAAGGGAGAATACTATAACTTATGAAACTAGGATAATGTATATAAATTCGGGAATATGAACTTCTCTTTATGCCTCGTTATCAAACACGTGNAGCAAATAAAAGACATAGAGAAACATGGAGTAAAAGACTCAACATGTAAGTCTGAATAGCTCTGTGAATTATTTCATGTTTATAATGTGATGCATATGCGTATAAATGTCATACCATGCATAGATATATGCATTCATAACATCATCAAGCCTCTGAGGGAATCCCGTCATATCATCTTGGCCATTGTGGGCAAATCATCAACGTATACCAACTTATCAGCTGGTGGTGCGTATATAATGCCGTAACCTTTTTCCATATCCCATATACATATAATATACGCGTATATAACGCCATCTGGTCATGGGTCAATGTACATATATAAATGCATGAAATGCATAAGAAATATATTAATAAGATTTCACGGAGTGTTATAAGACCAATATGTCATTGGATAAACTTTATCAACTACGTATTTTTCTGCGACCCATGAACAAAAGATATAATAATAATTCACATGGGGAATCAAGAACACAGGTATCTCTAATACTTCTTTGAATATTGTCATTTATGAAAGTTGTGCATTTGCTTGTTTCGCTTGTATTGTATGGGTCATGCCAAAAAGAAAGAAGGGATAGCCTTAACATACTTGAGTCGGTTCTATGGAAAATCCGTCTAACCCACGATAATTGCGACAAAACATGTGACGGCAAGATCGGAGTAATAAAAAGTCCGTGTGATATTCTTGAGAAAGATTGTACCGTACTCCCTTAGAATCCAAATCTCACGTTGCGATAACATTAGGTAAACTTCGTATGAAATCTTTGAATCAAATTCATTGCCATTCCAACATTAGCTTGGCTGAAGCTTGTTACATTGCTATGAATATATCTCTCTTTTGTGAATTTATCAAAATCTCATATGACTTTGTTGAATTAGAGAAGTCTTTCATGACTTGGTTGAAGCGGAACGTTGGCCTTTTCCAATTCTTTGTAAATTTCAGTCTGTTATGGCTTTGGCCAAGATTCCCTCTAAAGGTGCCACCTAGCCTCACAACATGGTTTAGTCACCTTAGGCTTAATTAAAGCTTCACATATGCTGACACGTTTTTGGATTTATCCAAAAGCTTTAATTAACCACCCACCAATTCTTAATTAACTAGTTAATCTCCCATTAACTAATAATTAATTAATTATTCACATAATTAAGGATTATCTCAATTTACTTAAAATACTACTTACTTTTATCACACTTTATACACCTCACTATCATGGTCATGTGGTACCTTGTATGGTATTAGTCCATAAATACCGGGTTTTTTAGCTCGGGCCGTACTTTATCCCAAAATGTCAAACTTTGACAAAATTTATTTTCTTCAATTTTCTTACCCTCTCTCCTTTATGAATTTACTCATCACTTATGTGAAATAGTAAAATGCTTATAATCTCAAAATAATCTCATTCCCGAACTGACCTCGATTACCTTCCGACAAAACTTTAACGTACGAAAATACGGGATGTAATATCTCATTTTCGAGCTTTCATCAATTTACTTATGGCATATTTTTACGTACGAAAATATTGGATGTAACATATGGGGTGTTCCACCCATCAAATTGAAGATCTATGAGTCTATTTTCTAATGTACTAAACCGTTTGTCAATACGACATCGCAATAGAGAGATATGGGTGTTTTTGCGATTTGATGGGCCAGTTCGGGTCGTCCAAAGAGAACTTTTAAAGGCCTATTTTGTTCATATAATACAATGATAAGAGGGCACAATAACCAGACCTACACCCCGGCAAACATCCTCCCAAAAGATACACATAAACCCTAATTGAATTTCTCTCCTTTTCAAGTTCTAGTTGGAGGTAAAACCTAGAGTTTGAAGAACCAAGATAGAAACTGAGTTATTCAACAAATAAGGTAAGTTTTCTGCTCTCTTTTATCCATTTTTTCTGATGGAGATGTATGGAATTTCATTCTATAAGTGTAAGAACTCACGGGACGGTAATAGAAGGCCATGAGTTCGAGTTATTCACTTGTAGCGGACTGTTTTGTGTTGCTGCTGGATTGCGTGTTTTACTACTATTTTATTGCGTTTTGGATGAGGAAGGGTGTGAAGAAACACCACATAAATGCAGGGTGGTGGGCTGGTCGTTTGTCGTAACATTTTCAGGTTATTTGGCACTACTGCGGTGGTTGTTTTCTGTATGAAGAGATTAGGGTGTGTTGGGCTGTTTTATAGTATTTTGTGGTGTATAAGTTGGAAATAATGTATATATGTTCATATTGTTGTGTTCTTGTGTTGTTGGTGTTATCTTGAATTTGGAGGAAGTAAGGATTATAGAGGAGATGCTGCCCGTTTTAATACAAAATAAGCTTGTCGTTCGTTATGCGATGGTTGTACCTTTCGTAACGTAATGATATTATTATTATTATCGTTGTTGTAGATTCAGGTTCGAAGAGGTGAGTTCAGCTTGGTGATTGGAAAGATTGTGAGAAGGTATGTTAAGGTTAAACCTTTTCTTTATTTTGGCAGGATCCTGTAACTACATGAGTTTGATAATGAGACATAAATAGAATTTCGCATTCTTGAACTTATGTACATTATTCTAGTCTCATATGTTATAGTACTATCCCTTATCGGGACTTTATATTCAGTTAAGTAATGTCTTCTTCCAGTCAAGAGAGCAGAGAGTCTATATATATATATATATATATATATATATATATATAGACTCTCTGCTCTCTTGACTGGAAGAAGACATTACTTAACTGAATATAAAGTCCCGATAAGGGATAGTACTATAACATATGAGACTAGAATAATGTACATAAGTTCAAGAATGCGAAATTCTATTTATGTCTCATTATCAAACTCATGTAGTTACAGGATCCTGCCAAAATAAAGAAAAGGTTTAACCTTAACATACCTTCTCACAATCTTTCCAATCACCAAGCTGAACTCACCTCTTCGAACCTGAATCTACAACAACGATAATAATAATAATATCATTACGTTACGAAAGGTACAACCATCGCATAACGAACGACAAGCTTATTTTGTATTAAAACGGGCAGCATCTCCTCTATAATCCTTACTTCCTCCAAATTCAAGATAACACCAACAACACAAGAACACAACAATATGAACATATATACATTATTTCCAACTTATACACCACAAAATACTATAAAACAGCCCAACACACCCTAATCTCTTCATACAGAAAACAACCACCGCAGTAGTGCCAAATAACCTGAAAATGTTACGACAAACGACCAGCCCACCACCCTGCATTTATGTGGTGTTTCTTCACACCCTTCCTCATCCAAAACGCAATAAAATAGTAGTAAAACACGCAATCCAGCAGCAACACAAAACAGTCCGCTACAAGTGAATAACTCGAACTCATGGCCTTCTATTACCGTCCCGTGAGTTCTTACACTTATAGAATGAAATTCCATACATCTCCATCAGAAAAAATGGATAAAAGAGAGCAGAAAACTTACCTTATTTGTTGAATAACTCAGTTTCTATCTTGGTTCTTCAAACTCTAGGTTTTACCTCCAACTAGAACTTGAAAAGGAGAGAAATTCAATTAGGGTTTATGTGTATCTTTTGGGAGGATGTTTGCCGGGGTGTAGGTCTGGTTATTGTGCCCTCTTATCATTGTATTATATGAACAAAATAGGCCTTTAAAAGTTCTCTTTGGACGACCCGAACTGGCCCATCAAATCGCAAAAACACCCATATCTCTCTATTGCGATGTCGTATTGACAAACGGTTTAGTACATTAGAAAATAGACTCATAGATCTTCAATTTGATGGGTGGAACACCCCATATGTTACATCCAATATTTTCGTACGTAAAAATATGCCATAAGTAAATTGATGAAAGCTCGAAAATGAGATATTACATCCCGTATTTTCGTACGTTAAAGTTTTGTCGGAAGGTAATCGAGGTCAGTTCGGGAATGAGATTATTTTGAGATTATAAGCATTTTACTATTTCACATAAGTGATGAGTAAATTCATAAAGGAGAGAGGGTAAGAAAATTGAAGAAAATAAATTTTGTCAAAGTTTGACATTTTGGGATAAAGTACGGCCCGAGCTAAAAAACCCGGTATTTATGGACTAATACCATACAAGGTACCACATGACCATGATAGTGAGGTGTATAAAGTGTGATAAAAGTAAGTAGTATTTTAAGTAAATTGAGATAATCCTTAATTATGTGAATAATTAATTAATTATTAGTTAATGGGAGATTAACTAGTTAATTAAGAATTGGTGGGTGGTTAATTAAAGCTTTTGGATAAATCCAAAAACGTGTCAGCATATGTGAAGCTTTAATTAAGCCTAAGGTGACTAAACCATGTTGTGAGGCTAGGTGGCACCTTTAGAGGGAATCTTGGCCAAAGCCATAACAGACTGAAATTTACAAAGAATTGGAAAAGGCCAACGTTCCGCTTCAACCAAGTCATGAAAGACTTCTCTAATTCAACAAAGTCATATGAGATTTTGATAAATTCACAAAAGAGAGATATATTCATAGCAATGTAACAAGCTTCAGCCAAGCTAATGTTGGAATGGCAATGAATTTGATTCAAAGATTTCATACGAAGTTTACCTAATGTTATCGCAACGTGAGATTTGGATTCTAAGGGAGTACGGTACAATCTTTCTCAAGAATATCACACGGACTTTTTATTACTCCGATCTTGCCGTCACATGTTTTGTCGCAATTATCGTGGGTTAGACGGATTTTCCATAGAACCGACTCAAGTATGTTAAGGCTATCCCTTCTTTCTTTTTGGCATGACCCATACAATACAAGCGAAACAAGCAAATGCACAACTTTCATAAATGACAATATTCAAAGAAGTATTAGAGATACCTGTGTTCTTGATTCCCCATGTGAATTATTATTATATCTTTTGTTCATGGGTCGCAGAAAAATACGTAGTTGATAAAGTTTATCCAATGACATATTGGTCTTATAACACTCCGTGAAATCTTATTAATATATTTCTTATGCATTTCATGCATTTATATATGTACATTGACCCATGACCAGATGGCGTTATATACGCGTATATTATATGTATATGGGATATGGAAAAAGGTTACGGCATTATATACGCACCACCAGCTGATAAGTTGGTATACGTTGATGATTTGCCCACAATGGCCAAGATGATATGACGGGATTCCCTCAGAGGCTTGATGATGTTATGAATGCATATATCTATGCATGGTATGACATTTATACGCATATGCATCACATTATAAACATGAAATAATTCACAGAGCTATTCAGACTTACATGTTGAGTCTTTTACTCCATGTTTCTCTATGTCTTTTATTTGCTACTTTTCATTCCTTACATACTTAGTACATTATTTGTACTGACGTCCCTTTTGCCTGGGGACACTGAGTTTCATGCCCGCAGGTCCCGAAAGATAGGTTGAGAGTCCTCCAAGCAGGCTATCAGCTCAGCGGAAGGTGTTGGTGCGCTCCATTTGCTCCGGAGTTGCTTATTTGGTCAGTATGATTTGGTCATGTAATATTAGTATGGCGGAGCCCTGTCCTGACCTTTTATGGTGTTTATATACTCTTAGAGGCTTGTAGACATATGTCATGTGCGTGAAAGATTGTATGGCCTTGTCGGCCTATGTTCAGTATATGAGTGATCATTTTGGCCTTATACTATATGTCATATGTATAAGCTTGAATTACATGTTGGGTCGTCCTACGACGAGTGTTTCCTCATGTTCATCCTAGTTATTTCATGACAATCTTTTGGCCCATTTACCAATGATAATATGATACGAAAAATACGTTACGTTGCTACTCGGTTGTGTAAGGTACCGGGTGCCCGTCGCAGCCCATCGGTCTGGGTCGTGACAAATACCTCACGAGCTGACCTCTACCCCCAGCCAGGGCACCACTGAACTCTGCCGAATAACGAAACCGCTTATCCCTCACTGCCTACTCTCGGCTCAGCGGACCCCTTGCTCCTCCAAGCTATCTCCACAACTAGCCCGTAAGAAGTCCCAATCTCCCCCTCTCGAGCCATGGTGGCCTGAATACCAGAGTGCAATCCGGTGACAAACCTCCGCACTCTCTCTGCATCGATAGGTACTATCATAAGTGCATGGAGAGACAACTCAGAGAACCTCATCTCATAGTCAGTCACTGACATCTGGCCCTATTGGAGTTGCTCGAACTGGAACCGCAACTCTTCCCTCCAAGAGGGTGGAATGTATCTGCAAAGAAGAGGCATGTGAACTGTTCACAAATCATGGGACGAGAACCTGCTGGTCTGCCGAGAAGATGTGACTGCCACCAACTACGGGCCCTGTCCTCCTACTGAAAGGTAGTGAAGTCTACCCCGTGGGACTCTAGTATCCTCATGTTGTGCAGTCTGTCCCTGCACCGATCAATAAAATCTTGGGGTCCTCATGTCGCTCAACTACGAAAGCAGGAGGATGAAGCCTGGTCCATCTGTCTAATAGCCTCTGCGAATCACCGACCGTAACTGGTATATGCTCCGATGTAGCTGCCGCCACTGGCTAAGCTCCACCCATGGGTAGTGCACCCTAGGTCTCATATACCGTAGCTGCATGCCCATGAGCCTGCGCGGTAAGGGTCTATGCTCCCCCTCCCGCCCGAAATGTGGCTGGTTCTGCTAGAAATAAACCGGCCTGACTCATAGTTTCCATGAACCGCAACATACGGCCCATGACCTCCTGAAATCCCGTAGCGGTTGTGAAATCCACCGGAGATAGCTCTGCCGAAGGCACCTCGCCCTGCTCCTCAATAATAGGATCCTCTACAGGATCCACTGGTGGCATAGCTGGAGCAACTCTGGAATGTCCTCGTCCCCTACCACGGGTTAGAGCCCTCCCCCGACCTCTGCATCGGCCTCTAGCAACAGGGGGAGCAGCTCTTCCCTAGTCTGGAACCTCCGTAGAGCGCGTTCTCACCATTTGTGAGAGAATAAGGGAAAGATACTTAGTATTACATCAACTTCATGATAGAAGATGAAGAAAGGTAGTTTCCTAACACCCTATAGCCTCTCCAAGATAAGTACAGACGTCTCCGTACCAATCCGCAAGACTCTATTAGGCCTGCTCATAACTTGTGAGACCTACGTGAACCTAGTGCTCTGATACCATATTATCATGACCCAATTTCACCTATAGGTCGTGAAATTAAACATACGTCATCGCTAGGCAAGCCAACTAATGAATTAAACATATATTTCCTCTTTTAATAAGTTTCGAAGTAATTAAACTTTCCTTATTTGAGAGATTTAAGAAAATAAAAGGTTTAAATAAATAAAACGAAGTAATAGTTCAGAACCACAATTCTAGTGCGTGTGTGCCAAGACCTGGTGTCACAAGTTTATGAGCATCTAGTAGATTATATAAAACTCAACTACTGTTTCAACATGAAATAGACAGAATACAAATACAAAGGAGAGGCTCTAGGTGTCACGTCTCGAACCTGGGAGGCGAGACTGGCACCCGGTGCCCTACCTAACCTAGCGTACCAACTTGCAACTAAGGGACTCTGAACATATAATATCATAATTTGGCCATGGGGCCACATTGCAAGACAATTTGTAAAGCAAAATATAAAATTGAATGGAAACTAGTGCTGACTAAATATCAATATAAAGCTGGGGCAACAAGGCTGTCAAAACTACTACAGCTGACAAACCAACAAAATATACATACCAGGCCTGCAAGCCCAACATACTGCACTAACTGACATGATATATCTACAAGCATCTACTGATGGATGTACTATGATCGGAATAGGGCCCTAACCTACCCATAACATATATAAATACATACAGAAGATGTACACAAAAACCTAGTCCCGGCAACTCCGAAGGATGTGGACCTAACCCATCAGGCTGAACTCGGGCAACACCTACTGAGGAGGTCTACCCGTCTGTCTATCTGAACCTGCACGCATGAAATGCAGCGTCCCCAGAAAAGTGACGTTAGTACGAAATAATGTAATGAGTTTGTTAGGCAATAAAATAACTGAAAGCTGAAACTGAACTGATAATATAATACCTGAAAGTAACTGGGAGTCAAAGATGATCTGGAGATATACTTACATGCTGATCTGACTCAACTCCTTCAATATAGTAAGTAAAATAAATGTTCAGACCTATAAGGCTTGGTACATGTAACTGCTCGGCCGTAGTAGGCTCGCTCATAAGCGCTCGACCATACTAGGCTCTGTATCTCGGCCATCCTGGGCTCGCTCATAGGTGCTCGGCCACAGTAGGATCGGTATATAACTTATCATCTGATTAGAGGTTGCCCAATAGGGGCCTGCCCACCGATTATAGCTCTATGGTGGTAAAAATACTGTAATACTGTATATATATAGACTCTCTGCTCTCTTGACAGGAAGAAGACATTACTTAACTGAATATAAAGTCCCGATAAGGGAGAGTACTATAACTTATGAGACTAGAATAATGTACATAAGTTCAAGAATGCGAAATTCTCTTTATGTCTCATTATCAAACTCATGTAGTTATAGGATCCTGCCAAAATGAAGGAAAGGTTTAACCTTAACATACCTTCTCACAATCTTTCCAATCACCAAGCTGAACTCACCTCTTCGCACCTGAATGTACAACAATGATAATAATAATATCATTACGTTACGAAAGGTACAACTACCGCACAACGAACGACAAGCTTATTTTGTATTAAAACGGGCAACATCTCCTCTATAATCCTTACTTCCTCCAAATTCAAGATAACACCAACAACACAAGAACAAAACAATATCAACATATATACATTATTTCCAACCTTATATACATCACAAAATACTACAAAACAGCCCAACACACCCTAATCTCTTCATACAGAAAACGACCACCGTAGTAGTGTCAAACAACCAAAAAATGTTACAACGAACGACCAGCCAACCACCCTACATTTATGTGGTGTTTCTCCACACACTTCTTCATCAAAAATGCAATAAAATAGTAGTAAAACATGCAATCCAGCAGCAACACAAAACAGTCCACAAAACAGTCCGCTACAAGTGAATAACTCGAACGCACAGCTTCCTATTACCGTCCGGTGAGTTCTTACACTTATAGAATGAAATTCCATACATCTCCGTCAGCAAAATGGATAAAAGAGAGCAGTAAACTTACCTTATTTGATGAATAACTCAACTCCTATCTTGGTTCTTCAAACTCTAGGTTTTACCTCCAACTAGAACTTGAAAAGGAGAGAAAATCAATTAGGTTTTGTGTGTATCTTTTGGGAGGATGTTTGCCGGGGTGTAGGTATGGTTATTGTGCCCTATTATCAATGTATTATATGAACGAAATAGGCCTTTAAAAGGTCTCTTTGGATGACCCGAACTGGCCCATCAACTCACAAAAATGCCCATATCTCTATACTGCGATGTCGTATTGACAAACGGTTTAATGCATTAGAAAATAGACTCATATATCTTCACTTTGATGGGTGGAATACCCCATATAATACACCCCATGTTTTCTTACATAACAATATGCCATAAGTAAATTGATGAAAGCTCGGAAATGAGATATTACATCCCGCATTTCCGTACGTTAAAGTTGCGTCGTAAGTTAATCGACGTAAGTTCTGGAATAGGATTATTTTGAGATGTTTGAATAAAATGAATTTCGTCAAAGTTTGACATGTTTGAATAAAATACGGCCTGAGCTAAAATACCCGGTATTTATAGACTAATACCATACAAGATACCACATGGCCATGATAGTGAGGTGTATACAGTGTGTTAAAAGTGAGTAGTATTTTAAGTAAAGTGAGATAATTCTTAGTTATGTGGGTAATTAATTAATTATTGGTTAATGGGAGATTAACTAGTTAATTAAGAATTGGTGGGTGATTAATTAAGGCTTTTGGATAAATCCAAAAACGTGGCAGCATGTATGAAGCTTTAATTAGGCCTAAGGTGACTAATCATGTTGTGAGGCTAGGTGGCACCTTTAGAAGGAATCTTGGCGAAAGCCATAAAAGACTCAAATTTACAAAGAATTGGAAAAGGGCAACGTTCTGCTTAAACCAAGTCATGAAAGACTTCTCTAATTCAACAAAGTCATATGAGATTTTGATAAATTCACAAAAGAGAGATATATTCATAGCACCGTAACAAGCTTCAGCAAAGCTAATGTTGGAATAACAACGAATTTGATTCAATGATTTCATACGAAGTTTACCTAATGTTATCGCAACGTGTGATTTTGATTCTAAGGGAGTACAGTACAATCTTTCTCAAGAATATCACACGGATTTTTAACTACTCCGATCTTGCCGTCATGTGTTTTGTCACAATTATCGTGGGTTAGACGGATTTTCCATAGAACCAACTCAAGTATGTTAAGGCTATCCCTTCTTTCTTTTTAGCATGACCCATATGATACAAGCAAAACGAGCAAATGCACAACTTTCATAAATGACACTGTTCAAAGAAGTATTAGAGATGGCTACGTTCTTGATTCCCCATGTGAATTATTATTATATCTTCTGTTCATGGGTCGCAGAAAACTACGTAGTTGATAAAGTTTATCCAATGACATTTTGGTCTTATAACACTCCGTGAAATCTTATTAATATATTTCTTATGCATTTCATGCATTTATACATGTACATTGACCCATGACCAGATGACATTATATACGCGTATATTATATGTATATGGGATATGGGAAAAGGTAACGGCATTATATACGCACCACCAGCTGATAAGTTGGTATACGTTGATGATTTGCCCACAGTGGCCAAGATGATATGACGGGATGCCCTCAGAGGCTTGATGATGTTATGAACGCATATATCTATGCATGGTATGACATTTATACGCATATGCATCACATTATAAACATGAAATAATTCACAGAGCTATTCAGACTTACATGTTGAGTCTTTGACTCCATGTTTCTCTATGTCTTTTATTTGCTGATTTTTATTCCTTACATACACGGTACATTATTTGTATTGACGTCCCTTTTTCTTGGGGACACTGAGTTTCATGCCCGCAGGTCCCAAAAGATAGGTTGAGAGTCCTCCAAGTAGGCTATCAACTCAGCGAAAGGTGTTGGTGCGCTCCATTTGCTTTGGAGTTGCTTATTTGGTCAATATGATTTGGTCATGTATTGATTAGTATGGCGGAGCCCTGTCCCGACCTTTATGGTGTTTATCTACTCTTAAAGGCTTGTAGACATATGTCATGTGTGTGAAATATTGTATGGCCTTGTTGGCCTATGTTCAGTATACGAGTGATCATTTTGGCCTTATACTATATGTCATATGTATAAGCTTGTATAACATGTTAGGTCGTCCTACAGCGAGTGTTTCCTCATGCTTCATCCTAGTTATTTCATGACAATCTTTTGACCCATTTACCAATGATAGTACGATACAAAAAATACGTTACGTTGGTACTCGGTTGAGTAAGGTACCGGGTGCCCGTCGCAGCCCATCGGTTTGGGTCGTGACAAACCCCTCACGAACTGACCTCTGCCCCCAGTCGGGGCAATACTGAACTCTCCCGAATAATGCAACTGCTTATCCCTCGCCGCCTTCCCTCGGCTCCGCAGACGGACACCCTCGATCCTCCAAGATATTTCCACAACTAGCCCGTAAAAATTCCCCATCTCCACCTCTCGAGCCATGGTGGCCTAAATACCAGAGTGAAATCCGGTGACAAACCTCTGCACTCTCTCTGCATCAGTAGGTACTATCATAAGTGCATGGAGAGACAACTCAGAGACCCTTGTCTCATAGTTGGTCACTGACATCTGGCCCTGTTGGAGCTGCTCGAACTGGAATTGCAACTCTTCCCTCTGAGAGGGTGGAATATATATGTCCAATAAGAGGCGTGTGAACAGTTCCCAAGTCATGGGAGGAGAACCTGCTGGTCTGCCGAGAAGATGTGACTGCCACCACCTACGGGCCCTACCCTCCTGCTGAAAGGTAGTGAAGTCTACCCCGTGGGACTCTAGTATCCTCATGTTGTGCATTCTATCCCTGCACCGATCAATAAAATCTTGGGGTCCTCATGTCTATCAACTACGAAAGCAGGAGGATGATGCCTGGTCCATCTGTCCAATAGCCTGTGCGAATCACTGACCGCAATTGGTATGTGCTCCGGTGTAGCTGCCGCCACTAGCTGAGCTCCACCCACGGGTAGTGCACCCTGGGTATGATATACCGCGACTGCATGCCCATGAGCCTGTGCAGTAGGGTCTGTGCTCCCCCTCCAGCCTGAGATGTGGCTGGGTCTGCAAGAAATAAACCGACCTGAGTCATAGTTTCCATGAACCGCAACATACGGCCCATTACCTCCTACAATCCCGGAGCGGTTGTGAAATCCACTGGAGATTGCTCTGCCGTAGGCACCCCGCCCTGCTCCTCAGTAATAGGATTGTCTACTGGATCCATAGGTGGTATAGCTGGAGAAACTCTGGAACGTCCTCGTCCCCTACCATGGGCTGGTGCCCTCCCCCGACATCTGCCTCGGCCTCTAGAACCATGGGGAGCAGAGCGCGTTCTCACCATTTGTGAGAGAATAAGGGAAAGATACTTAGTATTACATCAACTTCACGATAGAAGATGAAGAAAGGTAGTTTCCTAACAACCTATAGCCACTCGAAGATAAGTACATACGTCTCTGTACCAATCCGCAAGACTCTATTAGGCCTGCTCATAACTTGTGAGACCTACATGAACCTAGTGCTCTGATACCATGTTATCACGACCCAATTTTACCTATAGGTCGTGATGGCGCCCAACGTCACCGCTAGGCAAAGCCAACTAATGAATTAAACATATATTTCCTCTTTTAATAAGTTTCGGAGTAATTAAACTTTCCTTATTTGCAAGATTTAAGAAAATAAAAGGTTTAAATAAATAAAACCAAGTAATAGTTCAAAACCACAATTCTACTAGCATGTGTGCCAAGACCTGGTGTCACAAGTGTATGAGCATCTAGTAGATTATACAAAACTCAATTACTGCCTGAACATGAAATAGACAAAATACAAATACAAAGAAGAGGCTCTAGGTGTCACGTCCCGAACATGGGGGGCGAGACCGGCACCCGGTGCCCCACCTAACCTAGCGTACCAACTTGCGACTAAGTGACTCTGAACATATAATATCATAATTTGGCCATGGGGCCACACTGCAAGATAATTTGCAAAGCAAAATATAAAACTGAACGGAAACTAGCGCTGACTAAATATCAATATAAAGTTGGGGCAACAATGCCATCAAAACTATTACAGCTGACAAACCAACAAAATATACATACGACACCTACAAGCCCAACATACTGCACTAACTGACATGATATATCTACAAGCATCTACTGATGGATGTACTGTGATCAGAACAGGGCCCTGACCTACCCATAACATATATACATACATACAGAAGATGTACACAAAAGCCTAGACCCGGCAACTTCGAAGGACATGGAGCTAACCGATCAGGCTAAAATCGGGCAACACCTACCAAGGAGGTCTACCTGTCTGTCTATGTGAACTTGCACGCATGAAATGTAGCGTCCCCAAAAAAGTGACGTCAGTACGAAATAATGTACTGAGTTTGTAAGGCAATGAAATAACTGAAAGCTAAAACTGAATTGATAATATAATACCTGAAAGTAACTGGGAGTCAAAGATGATCTGGAGATATACTTACATACTGATTCTGACTCAACTCCTTCAATATAGTAAGTAAAATAAATGTCTAGACCTATAAGGCTCGGTATGTGTAACTGCTCGGCCATAGTAGGCTCGCACATACGTGCTCGGCCATACTAGGCTCTGTATCTCGGCCATCCTAGGCTCGCTCATAGGTTCTCGGCCACAGTAGGCTCGGTATATAACTTATTATCTGATCAGAGGTTGCCCAATAGGGGCCTGCCCACCTATTATAGCTCTATGGTGGTGAAAATATTGTAATACTGTATATAGACCCTCTTCTCTCTTGACTGGAAGAAGACAGTACTTAACTGAATATAAAGTCCCGAAAAGGGAGGATACGATAACTTATGAGACTAGAATAATATACATAAGTTCAAGAATACGAACTTCTCTTTATGTCTCATTATCAAACTCATGTAGTTACGGGATCATGCCAAAATGAAGGAAAGGTTTAGCCTTAACATACCTTCCCACAATCTTTCCAATCACCAAGTTGAACTCACCTCTTCGCACCTTAATCTACTACAACGATAATAATAATATCATTAAGTTACGAAAGGTACAACTATCGCATAACGAACGACAAGCTTATTTTGTATTAAAACGGGCAGCATCTCCTCTATAATCCTTACTTCCTCCAAATTCAAGATAACACCAACAACACAAGAACACAACAATATCAACATATATTCATTATTTCCAAACTTATATACACCACAAAATACTATAAAACAGCCCAACATACCCCAATCTCTTCATACAGAAAATGACCACCATAGTAGTGTCAAACAACCCGAAAATGTAACGATGAATGACCAGCCCACCACCCTGCATTTACGTGGTGTTTCTCCACACCCTTCCTCATCCAAAACGCATTAAAATAGTAGTAAAACACGCAATTTAGTAGCAACACAAAACAATCTGATGCAAGTGAATAACTCGAACTCACGGCTTCCTATTACCGTCCCGTGAGTTCTTACACTTATAGAACGAAATTCCATACATCTCCATCATAAAAATGGATAAAAGAGAGAAGTAAACTTACCTTATTTGTTGAAAAACTAAGCTCCTCTCTTGGTTCTTCAAACTCTAGGTTTTACCTCCAACTAGAACTTGAAAAGGAGAGAAATTTAATTAGGGTTTGTGTGTATCTTTTGGGAGGATATTTGCCGGGGTGTAGGTCTGGTTATTGTGCCCTCTTATCAGTGTATTATATGAACGAAATAGGCCTTTTAAAGGTCTCTTTGGACGACCCGAACTGGCCCATCAAATAAAAAAAGGCCCATATCTCTCTACTGCGATGTCGTATTGACAAACGATTTAATGCATTAGAAAATAGACTCATATATCTTTAATTTGATGGGAGGAATACCTCATATGTTACACCCCATGTTTTCGTACGTAACAATATGCCATAAGTAAATTGATGAAAGCTCGAAAATGAGATAGGACATCCCACATTTGCGTACGTTAAAGTTTCATCGTAAGTTAATCAACGTAAGTTCGGGAATAGGATTATTTTGAGATTATAAGCATTTTGATATTTCAAACAAACGATGAGTAAATTCGTAAAGGAGAGAGGGTAAGCAAATCGAAGAAAATGAATTTCGTCAAAGTTTGACATTTTGGGATAAAATACGGCCCGAGGTAAAATACTCTATATTTATGGACTAATATCATAAAAGGTATCACATGGCCATGATAGGGAGGTGTATAAAGTGTGCTAAAAGTGAGTAGTATTTTAAGTAAATTGGGAAAATTCTTAATTATGTGGGTAATTGATTAATTATTGGTTAATGGGAGATTAACTAGTTAATTATTAATTGGTGGGTAATTAATTAAGGCTTTTGGATAAATCCAAAAACGTGGCAGCATGTGTGAAGCTTTAATTAAGCCTAAGGTGACTAACCATGTTGTGAGGCTAGGCGGCACCTTTAGAGGGAACCTTGGCTAAAGCCATAAAAGACTCAAATTTACAAAGAAATGGAAAAGGGCAACGTTCTGCTTCAACCAAGTCATGAAAGACTTCTCTAGTTCAACAAAGTCATATGAGATTTTGATAAATTCACAAATGAGAGATATATTCATAGCAACGTAACAAGCTTCGACAAAGCTAATGTTGCAATAGCAACGAAATGGATTCAAAGATTTCATATGATGTTTACCTAATGTTATCGCAACGTGTGATTTTAATTCTAAGGGAGTACGGTACAATCTTTCTCAAGAATATCATACGGATTTCTCCCTACTTCGATCCACCGTTATGTGATTTTTTTCAATTGATGTGTATTAGAGGGATTGTCAAAAGAATCGATACAGTTATGTTAAGGCTATCCCTTCTTTCCTTTTGGCATGATCCATACGATACAAACGAAACGAGTAAACGCACGATTTTCATAAATGACTCTATTCAAAGAAGTATTAGGGGTGTCTATGTTATTGATTCCCCATGTGAATTATTATTATATCTTATGTTCATGGGTCTCAGAAAAATACGTATTTGATAAAGTTTATCCGAAAGGCATATTGATTTTATGATATTCTGAGAAATTTTATTAACGTATTTCTTATGCATTTCATGCATTTATACATGTACATTGACCTATGACCAGATGACATTATATATGCTTATATGTGTGTGTGTATATATATATATAT
>AWOL01S0013279.1:778-11600 GCA_000715115.1 Nicotiana otophora | reverse complement strand
GCACCACCACCTGATCAGATGGTATACGTTGATGATTTGCCCACAGTGGCCGAAATGATATGATGGGATGCCCTCAGAGGCTTGATGATGTTGTGAACACATATACCTCTACATGGTATGACATTTATATGGATATGCATGACATTATAAAAATAAAATGATTCACAGATCTATGCAGACATACATGTCGAGTCTTTTACTCCATGTTTCTCTCATGTCTATTATTTACTAATTTTCATTCCTTACAGACTCGATACATTATTTGTACTGACGTCCCTTTGCTTGGGGACGCTGTGTTTCAAGCCCGCAGGTCCCGATAGAAAGGTCGAGAATCCTGCAAGTAGGCTATCAGCTCAGCGGAAGGTGTTGGTGCTCTCTGTTTTCTCCGGAGTTGTNTCTTTACTAATTTTCATTCCTTACATACTCGGTACATTCGTTCCTTTGCTTGGGGATGCTGCGTTTCACGCCCACATGTCCCGATAGATAGGTCGACAGTCCTCCGAGTAGGCTATCAGCTTAGCGGAAGATGTTGGTGAGCTCCATTTGCTTCGGAGTTGCTTGTTTGGTCAATATGTCTTAGACGTGTATTGTTTGGTATGGCGGGGCTCTGTCCCAACCTTTATGACAATTATGTATTCTTATAGGCTTGTAGACAGATGTCATGTACGTAAAAGATTGTATGGCCTTGCGGCCTATGTTCAGTGTACGAGTGGTTATTTTGGTCTTATAGGCCCGTATGTCTTATGTATAACATATTACATGTTGTATTCTACTTATCTTACGACAGCCTTTCCGGCCCAGTTATCTATGATAGTATGATATGAAAAGATATGTTATGTTGGTACTCGGTTGAGTAAGGTACTGGGTGCCCGTCGCGGCCCATCGGTTTGGGTCGTGACACCATAACTCGAAGTATATTGGGAGAAAATCGCAGTTACATTTGACCCAAAGTTTCGGTAAAACTTATGAACGTAACTTGTGATGACTTTCAACAACTTTTGTTCCATAACTCGCTTGACTTCAAAACATAACACACGACTATCATACTACTAACATCACTCATAACATACCTCCTTATCCTGTTAAGCATCCTAGACTCACCCCAAAAGTACATGTTATAACATTCCCAACTTGTCGACTTTCGACGAAACATTATTTTCTTCAATTCCTTTAGCTTCTGAACCTTCCAACCCTCTTTGTACTTGTTGTTCATGATCTTCAATATTTGTAACCTCTGAGGTAACATGATTAACTTACTTTCTATATTTTCAAAGATGATATCATTTTTGTTCCTATATTAGTTTGCTCACGACGCACTTTTACGTACGAAAATATAGGGTGTAATACTAGGAGCTGCAGAACGGCTCAGAAAGCAGCTCACCACTAAGCTTAGGGATACCTGGGATACGCGCCGGTAGGACCGCCTGATGCTCCTGTCTCAAATCTTGCACAAAAAGTGCAGCAAGTGTATCATGAGTATGTAAACAACGTGTACCAAGTAATTAGTGACGAGAGGTCGACTTCGATACTTACTATGGGTCTATAATATTAAGATAGGAATATTTAAATAAACACGGTTTATGGGAGTAATAACAAATTTTCTTAACAAGCAGGAATAAATAATTCTTTCACAATTTAATAATTTCCAATAAGTCATTTATTTTCACAAGCTGCAATAATAATGACAAGACACTGTGTAATTGTTAGTACTAAGCACGATTTATCCCGAGGTCATACGGCCCGATCCGGAATAATGTGTACAATGCCGAGGGTCGAGCGCCACAAACCATAGATGCATCTATCTACTGCCGAGCGTTCGGCCCGCTCCACAAGAAGAGAAGGATATTTTATAAGTATTTGACTTAAACATTTTTGAAGTTTTATACAAAAATAATACGAATTTCACTAGCGATCTTTCACAATTTCTCCAACAAATACCAATATAATTTAGGCATTTTTAAACTATCAAGTATGGTGCAAGAATTTCAAATAGTTCATGAATTGGGTCCTAAACTACCCGGACAATAGCATAATAGTAGCTACGCACAAACTCTTGTCACCTCGTACGTACACAATTAGGAGCAATTATTTATTTAAAATACCAATGGGGTAAATTCTCTCTTCCAAGGTTAGACAAGAGACATACCTCGTCTCAAAGCTCACTTCCCGATCACAATTTCACAGTATTGCCTCAGTTTGGTGCCGAAAAATCCTCGTAGATGCGGTCTCCTCCAATTGGGCCAAATTCCGCACCTGCGGACCATTTGCCCGCTTTTGCGGGTCTCGCGCTGCTTCTGCGGCTTGGTCGCTTCTGCGGCTCCTCCCTCGCACTTGCACGCTGTCATGTGCTCCAAATGGCTCCGCTCCTACGGCTTCAAAGATGCCCCCGCTTGACCGCTTCTGTGGCTTCTTGCTCACACATGCGAGCTAGCAGGTGCAGTTACACCAGAAGCTGGAAGCTTCAGCCATTGTTCCTAAGTCCAAACTTGGTCTGAGGCTCGTCCGATTAACATCCGAGGCCCTCGGGGCCCCGCCCGAACATACCAACAAGTTTGAAATCATAAAACGGACTTGCTCGAACCCTCGAAACACGTAAAACAATATCAAAACTAAGAATCATACCCCAAACCAAATTGATTCAACTTAGAAACTTCAAGTTCTTCAAACTTACTCTGAACGCGCCGAAACATACTTAAACTACTCGAAATGACACCAAATTTTGCGTGCAAGTCTTAAATCACCATACGGAACTATTCCCAGGCTCCGAAGTCTAAACGGAAATCGATTACTCCAAACCAAAAACCTTCAAATAGCCAACTTTCACTATTAAGTGCCAAAATGCTCCCGGGTCGTCCAAAACCCGATTCGAACATACGCCCGAGTCCAAAATCATCATACAAACCTATTGGAACCGTCAAATCCCGATTCCGGGGTCGTTTACTCAAAACATTTACCATATTCAAATTTATCCTTTATAAAGCCAAACTAAGGAACCAAGTGTTCCGTTTTCAACCCGAACCCTTCAAATTCCTGAACAATCATCCCCGCAAGTCATAAAATAGTAAAAGCACATACGGGGAGTCTTATTTAGGGGAACGGGGTTCTAGAAGGCAGAATGACCAGTTGGGTCGTTACACATATTTACAATAACAAAACAAGGGACAAAGGCACAAAGACACTCACTCTCAACAAAGAATTTCAAGTGTTACAAATATCATGCCATATGCTTGCCCTTATTTTAGTTTGCCCCCAATTTAAGAACATTCTGTTGGAGAGCGCATAAGGAATTTTTAAGCTTATAATGTAGGCTTAGGGAAGGGTAGAATGAGCATTTGGGATATAAGTGACTACACCCTCCTTGAACACTAGTCACATTTGCCTTTCTTTCTGCACTTTGCTTCTTTTTAAACCACATAACCCTTATTGACGCCTAGTTACCAACATAGAACTACCTTAAATTACCTCTCTAACTTTCTCAAGACTCCATTTTTTTTCTATATATATATATATATACATATATTTTCTTTTCCCTCACCCCTAAAGATAACAATGATCGAGAAGGGAAAACAATGGTTGTGGGAAAAATAGTCATGGAAAAACAGAGATGAAGAAGAGGAAGAAAATGAGAGAAGAAGAAGAGAGAAGATGAATATTATACATGTGTTGCCTTTGTGCACGCACTTGAGTGAGAGCAGCAGATTGTGAGAGAGATGAGAGGAGTTAGAGTTTGGGTGAAGAAGGGGTTAGAGGGTTAACGCCTCAAGTTCTTGTTAATTTATCTTTCCCAACCCCAAACTATCTTTTCCAAAATTAATTCGAAGTTAATGAGCGAGTCCTAGGGTTAGCTAATCCCGTTGGAAACATTAAAGAACAAGAATAATGAAAGAAACAATAACTCACTTCATAATAAATAAAAATCGTTCAATACATAAGCACAACAAGATACTTAATCCACACTTTAAATATGAATATTCCCATAAATAAGATTCAAGTATTGAAAAAAATAATACACACTTAGATATACAATACAAAGCAAGGAAATGAAGAAATGAACATAAATGGATAAGAAAATCTCAACCAAAAGCTTCAAATCTTCAAGGCCCAAGTGTGTGTGCGAGAACCCTAGCTCCAATACTTGTCTTTTCTATTCATGAGACTGAAAAATAAGTCAAAAGATTTGCCAAAGATATTTTACAAATGAGCTAGGTCGTGTATTTGTGGGTTTGGAATTGAAATAATGTGAAATGCCTAAGTTGCCCAGGTCTAATGCCCGTTGGCCGCATCTGCGGAAGAATTATTGCAGGTGTGGCTCCACAGATGCGATGATGAATGTTTGAATTTATGCAGAAGTGGTCCAAGAAGCGCAGAAGCACATAGCAGGTGCGAATGTTATGCGCAGACGTGCCTCCGTATATGCAGATAACCAAGCGCAGAATCCCACAGAGAACAATATCTAGGCTATTAGGCGTGTAAGAGAATTATCACTTGTTATGCTAAGCCAAACACTTAAAAGGATTTTGAGAAAATATTTATGCTAAATGCGAAAATGTAAACTAACCTAGAAAGAGAGCAAAATGATCAATGGCTACAAACATGGATACACTGGGAATTACACTCAAGTAACGATCTAATGTATTTCATAATTTTACAAATATGAGCGAGTTTATGTTATTTAGCCCCGGGTATATTAGCTTCTTCCGAAGACTAACAAGTCTTCCTATTTGAATTATCCCTAAATCAATTAAGAGATTAAGCACACCCAAATATGGCTACAAGTCATTCAATCTTATCCCTTTGAATCTATAATGCGAGGGTTAACACCTCAAGTTCTTGTTAATTAATCTTTCCCAACCCCAAATTATCTTTTTCCAAATTAATTCGAAGTTTATGGGCTAGTCCTAGGGTTAGCTAATCCCTTTAGAAATATTAAAGAACAAGAATAATGAAAGAAACACTAACTCACTTCATAATAAATAAAAATTGTTCAATATATAAGCACAACAAGATATTAATCCACACTTTAAATATGAATATTCCCATAATCAAGATTCAAGTGTTGGAAAAAATACTACACACTTAGATATTCAATACAAAGCAAGGAAATGAAGAAATAAACATAAATGTGTAAGAAACTCTCAACCAAAAGCTTCAAATCTTCAAGACCCAAGTGTGTGTGCAAGAACCCTAGCTCCAAAACTTGTCTTCTCTATTCAAGAGAGTGAAAAAAAAGCCAAAGAATTGCCAAAGATATTTTACAAATGAGCTAGGTCGTGTATTTATGGGTTTGGAATGGAGAAAATGTGAAATTCCTAAGTTTCCCAGGTCTGATGCCCGTTGGCTGCACCTGCCAAAGAATCATCGCAGGTACGGCTCCGCAGATGTGGAATGCTGCACGCAGATGTGATGATGAAAAGATATTTGAATTTCCGCATAAGCGGTCTAAGAAGCACAGAAGCGCATACGCAGGTGCAAACTTTATGCATAGACGTGCCTCCGCATATGCGGATAACCAAGCGCAGATGCGATCCCAGCTAAAGATTGGAATTTGCCGCAGATGCGGCCTTCTCCTTGCAGATGCGAGCTCGTAAAAGCGAACAGTGTTCCGCAGAAGCGGAATCACTGAAGGAATTTGCATTTCTTTAACTCTTTGTTGCTTAATTCCACTTCGATTGACTTCAACTCTCTTCATGACATCATTTGCCAGAAAATATAGCAATACACACCATAAACCACCTCATATTATAATTAAAGGACACAAAAACTAAAGAAAAGAGAGTAAAATAAATGGTAAAATCACCACTCATCAGATTACCCAAGGATTATTCCACCTAGTTTATGTGAATTAATAGTGGAATTTGGGGATTTGCGGCTATGGATTTGGAGAGTGAAAATTGATTATTGAGGGTCGATTTGTGGTTGGATTTGGATACCTCGTTTTTAAGTTTTCTCGGGTTCTAGGGTGCGGGCCCAGGGTTGACTTTGCATAATTAACCAAGATCTTAGCTTTATTATTTGGGCTTGTTCCCTATGGCCTTTATTGATGATATTGAGTTTCTTTGACTAGATTCAAGTCACTCAGAGGTCGATTAACATAGGAAGTGCTTTTTGGAATATTGATTCATGCTCTTTGAGGTAAGTAACATATCTAAACATGGTTTGAGAGTAATTATCCCTGTGGACTAGGATACTTGAGATGCTTTGGTGGTGACGCACATGCTAGGTGACGGGCGTGTGTGCGTACACCGGTGTATTTATGATACGGGTAGACCTTAGGATACTATAAGACTTGCTTTCTTTTGTGCCTCCTTATATCCTTGTTTTCTGTACATATATGATAATTTGAGATACGATTCATGTTAAAAATCATGTCTAGGCTATGCACTTATTTGTTTGAGACTTGATAGGGCTGTTCTTGTTGTTTACCGTAATTGTAGTTATATTCTCAGTCATAATTTATCATCCACATGTTATACCTTGGTCTCTTTTCTTTATATTATTTCTATGTCATATCATATGTTGTTGTCGCCTTCTATATGTGATACTATTTTGGCCGAGTTCTATGAGTTGTGAGCCATTGAGACTTGAGAGATTAATGAATGATGTGGGCCATAGAGCCATATTGCAAATTTATATTGGATCGGGTTGCACGTCGCAACATAGTAATATTTGGATCGGGTTGCACAACACAACATGTATATTGATTATTGATCAGTTCTTGGGCAAGGATCTGCCCCTCCGGAGTCTGATATCACAGTGAGCATAGGCATAGAGTTATATATGTGTTTTGGTGAGGGGCATTGTGCCAGGCACCCGTATAGTGCTGAGTGTGGTTGTGTGTCATGGTGAGGGGCACTTGTGCCACGCATTGTGAGTGTGCTGTGAGTGAGTGTATTTGATGCTTTCACTATGATGGTATTGGCTTGACATGTAGTAGAGTCTCACTTATCGGTACAGAGATGTCTGTACTTACCTTCGAGAGGCTACCGAACTATTAAGAAACTTCACTTTCTTGCATTTTTGTTAGGCAGATTTGTTAATTTCGATGTCTGAACCTTACTCTTCTATTCTCTCAAAGGTGGTGATGACACGTTCAGCTGATAAGAAGAAAGAGAACACTTTCTGCACGAGTTTTGGAAGTTGGAAGTTCATTAGATACTTAGGCTTGAATTGATGTGCGATTCATAGTTTTGATGTTGTTTTGTGTGATTTGAGGCCTCGATTAGGTCCGCATTATATTTTGGGATTGGTTGGCATGATTGGATGGGGTCCCGGTGGCCATGGGTGTGTTTCTGATTGATTTCAGATTATTTTGAGTTATGTCAACAATGTTGAAGTTTTGATGAGTCCGATGCTTTCGCACCTCAGAAGTCTAGTCGTAGATGCGACGCCACTGATGCGAGAGTGTACTAGAGGAGTTGTGTCCACATATGCGGAAGGCTTGGCACAAAAGCGTGACCACACATGTGATAGGAGACCGCAAAAGCGTGTGTGCAGGTGAGTGGGCAAGACCGTTAAAGCAGGAGGTCGGGAGTTAAATGAGGACCGCGTATGTGAGACTTTGACCGTATAAGCAGAGCCGCAGATGAGGCAGATTGTCCGCAGATGCGGAAATCACTGGGCAACTTATAATATTTTAAGGGTTTAGCCATTTTTCATTATTTGGAGTTAGGGAGCTCGGTAAGAGGAAATTTGTGGGAGACGTTTCACTACAATTGAAGAGGTTAGTGAAGTTTGCTTAATTTTGATATTATATATTGATTACCCATGGATTATTACATCTAGTTTATATGAGGTGGAACTTGGGGACTTTCGACTATGGTTTTGGAGAGTCAAAATTGATGATTTGTGAGTCAATTTGAGGTTGGATTTGGATGAAACACATATATTTGGACTCGTATCGGAATGAGTATTCGGGATTTGTGTGTTTTTTGAGTTTCGGGATGCAGGACCGGGGTTGACTCTTTGGGTTAACTTTGCATAATTGAACCCAGTTCTTAGCTTTATTGTTTGGGCTTATTCCCTGTGGCTTTTATTGATGATATTGAGTTAGTTATATTAGATTCGAGTCGCTCGGAGGTCGATTCGCATGTAAAGGGATTTTTGTAGTATTGATGAACGTGCTTTGAGGTAAGTAACATACCTAAAATTTGTTTGAGGTAATTATCCCTGTGGACTATAATAATTGAGATGTTTTGGGGGTGACGCACATGCTAAGTGACGGGTGTATGTGCGTACACTGGGGTATTCATGATTCGGGTAGAAGGCTAATATAAGATTTGTTTGCTTTCATGCGTCGTTTTATCTGTCTTTTCTCTACATGTATGATCATTTGAGCTACAGGTCGTGTTAAAAATCATGTCTAGGCTATGCGCTTATTTCATTGAGACTTGATAGGGTTGTTCTTGTTGTTATCATCCATCAACATGTTATATCTCAGTCTTTGTATATTATTTGTATGTCATATCACATGATGTTATTGCCTTCTATATGGATACGGTTAGGGCCGGGTTCTATGAGTTATGATCCATCGAGGCTTGAGCGGTTGATGAGTGATGTGGGCCATAGAGTCGTATTGTGAGTTTATACTAGATTAGATTGAACGTTGTAACAGAGTGATATTTGTATCAGGTTGCATGCCAGAACAAGTATATTGACTGTTGATTAGTGCTTGGTCAAGGATCCGCCTCTCCAGAGTCTGATATCACAGTGAGCGCAGGCACAATATTGAGTGTGGTTGTGTGTGTGATCGCGAAGGGCCCTTATGCCAGTCACCGTGAGTGTGTGGCGACACTTTGCCATTGTTTTTGCCGGAAAAAGTTGGTCTCTGTCTTGGAAATAGTATCTTTGGTTTTGCTTTGTCCGGACCCCTCTATTACTATGAAACTGGTCGTTCCAAATGTTTGTCGTTTCTTGATTTGTTGAACAATAGGCGAGGGGGGACATCAAACATTCTGTCGAGTATACGATATAATAAGCTCGCAGCCTTGCAAGAATCAGAGGGTTCTCCCTAAGTACTACAATGAAAAACTAGCTGAGGAAGTAAGGAAGAAGGCTTCGACCTAAGCTTAGTGACCTAAAGAGGAAGTGATCTTATAAGAACAGTCTCACAACAACGTTATATGTACTCCATGAGAAAGTGGCACCTACCATGGCTAAGGAACCGGAAGAAAAATCAAAAATAATATTCGAGACCATGTGAGTTGCACAAAAATCCTGGCATGTGTGGGAACTAAGATAAGCTAAGTATACACGCAACAGAGGGGCAGAAAGACCAGGAAAAGTAATAGCTTACGTTTAAAGGAAGCTCAGAGGGAACAAAAGGGATTATGCACTTAAGACTTCAGAGTGATATCCATGCACCATATATGTTGTCATTCATACAGCCGTAGGAGACTCCGGAATAAGTTTAAAAAAAGAATTGAGTCCAGGCCATAGACAAAGGATTGAATTGTTAGAAGATTGTATCATGGTTAAGGCCCACATGATCATTTGTATACTCTAAACATAGGTCGACAAGGCCATACGATCATCCATATACATGACATATGTATACATGCCTCTAAGAGTACATAAACGGCATAACGAATGGGATAGAGCCCCGCCATACCAATCTATGCATGTCCAAAGCATACTGACCAAATAGGCAACTCCGGAGCAAGTGGAGTGCACCTTCCGCTGAGCTGATAGACTACTAGGAGGACTGTCAAACTGTGTATCGGGACCTGCGGGCATGAAACGCAGCGTCCCCAGGCAAAAGGGACATTAGTACGAATAAAGTACTGAGTATGTAAGGCATGAAAGGTAGTATATAAAAGACACGAAAGAAACATGTTCTAAAGGAATCAACCTGTAAGTCGAAATAGCTCTGTGAAGCATGAGACATTTATAATGTCATGCATATACGTTTAAATGTTATATCATGCATAGGTATATGCGTACATAATATCATCAAGCCTCTAAGGACATCTTATCATATCATCTCGGACTCTGTGGGCAAAATCATCAACGTATACTAGTTGATCAGGTGGTGGTGCATATATAACGCCATAACTTTTCCCCATACCCAATATACATATAATATACGCATATATAACACCATCTGGTTATGGGTCAATATACATGTATAAGTGAATGCAATGCATAAGAAGTAAGTCAATACAATCTCTCGGGATGTCATAAGATCAATATGCCCTCGGTTAATATCACGAAATAAACTTTATCACTTATGTATTTTCTGAGACCCCATGAACAGGCGATATAATAATAGGACATATGGGGAATCAACAACATAGGCAACCTGATAGCATCAAGGACAAGAATAGAGTTTTGGAAGCTCCAAGGCCATTTACAAGGTCTCAAGCTAAAGAGTTGCACTCTAAGGTTGCTGGACTTCAATGGCAAATAAACAAGCTTTTAATTGTATAGGAAGAGCTCAAGCCCAAAGTAGATGAATTATCCAAGTTTTACAATTATTTGGTGATCCAAATTGAAGTCCAAGAGGAGGAAGATTGGGTCACCAAATCAGCCCTTGAAGTCCACCAAAGAGGCTCAAAATGAGCTTAAAAGAGGTCCAAAAGGGGGTGTTTCAAAGGGAGCCCAATTGGAGTCCAAATCAATGGCCCAAACTAGTAGTTTTAAGGTCCAAATCTGCCCCAAAGGGATTTGGCCGCCCCCCACCTAATTGTAATGACTTTTCTTACTCCTTAGCAATCACCCTACCTAATTGTAATGACTTTTTATGCCTTAGCAACCACCCTACCTAATTTTAAGGACTTTTTGTGCCTTAGTACTCCTATAAATAAGGAGTTCTTCTCATTCATTG
>AWOL01S0013278.1:0-11486 GCA_000715115.1 Nicotiana otophora | reverse complement strand
ACATTTACGTTTGGGACTACGAGACGGTATCTCGGGAGATCCCCTATTGTGTTTTTGTGTACTGAGCTGTTACCTTCTATGATTTCATTGTTGTTAAATTTCATCCTTTATTTTATTGCGGTATTACACTCTATATTATTTTATTATATATTTACCAGTAGGGCCCTGACCTGACCGCGTCACTACTCGACCGAGGTAAGGCTTGGCACTTACTAGGTACCGATTGTGGTGTACTCATGCTACTCTCTACACATGTGTTTTATGTGCAGATCCAGGTGCACCTTATCAGCCGTACTATCAGTGAGCCGGGACAGCTTTGGAGACTTCATGGTATATCTGCCGCGTCCGCAGACCTCGGAGTCCCCTTCTACTCTTTCTCATGTCCATTCTCTTCTCTATTTTTCCTTGTTAGACTCTGATGTATAGAGACACTAGATTTGTTTTTCTTCTATAGTTTGTGATTCACGATGTTCCGAATTTTGGGATTTGTTGTGTACTTTTGAATAGTTGGTTAAATTTATATTTTTATTTCATTTTTCCATAAAATGTTAGGCCTCCTAGTTGTAGAGACTAGGTGCCGTCACGACGTCACCCGGAGGGGAAATTGGGTCGTGACAAAAAGGTACAAAACAGAGGGGGACTTGGCCAGTAACCTCTGAATACAACACTACTCAAAAAACCATGAGGCATCTCTACATAAATTGCCTCCATATTCTAATGGAACTATAAATAGGGCATTTAATATTCTCATCTACCATCACTTAACGAACAACCTAACAGAGAAAAACGACCAGCAACCATGTAAGAGTAATTCTGAGATTTTTAAAACATAGGGTTTCTTACTGATTTCTCCTTTTTTTTAATTTCTGAGTGCTATCATTGTTTCGAGCTTGAAGTTTTGGGTCTTAAGCAATTAAGAGAAATCCTTGTTTGGTCTGCTTCCCTAGAGAAGGTCAGTATACCTTTACCCTCCTCTCTTTTAATTGTCTTACTCGAATGCTATGAACATATTGTTGTCTCCTAATTGTATTAGTTTATAATGTCTATCACTAGAGCTAAAAATGTTTTTTTTAGTTTGTGATAAAATGGTGTTCATCTGTGATAATTTGTTATGCTCCTAAGTATCTTTAAATGGTATTGATTGAATTGTATGTAACCTTGATAAATTTGAGATAGCCAACATGATTAAACTTCCTTAATGTTCTTTAATGACTTTCATGCTTGTCTAAACTTTAGATGTTTTGTCAATAATTCTATTGTGATCTTTATCTCTGTACTGTTTTTCCTGTATCCTGTTATCTTATGGTCGAGATCACTGTCTCATAATCCTCATTAGGACAAAACCTAAGAGTTCATAGNTCTTTAATGACTTTCATGCTTGTCTAAACTTTAGATTTTTTGTCAATAGTTCTATTGTGATCTTTGTCTCTGTACTGTTTTTCTTGTATCCTGTTATCTTATGGTCGAGATCACTGTCTGATAATCCTCATTAGGACAAAACCTGAGAGTTCATAGTTTACACCCTTCACCATTTACACCCTTCACCATTTAACTAAAGCATGAAAGTCTAAGTGTTTAAATGCTCTCATTCTCTATATCTTCTCTATTCATAGTTTACAACTTGAGAATAGCTTCTGAGTTGTCATTGTGACAATCTTGTATTCATATCTAATTACTGGTTGTACCTATATGAAGCAATGTTGTTAGGATGAACTCTTATGAAGCTTAGTGACCTTTTTGCCTACATTCTGTTGTTATCAAGTTGTCTTTCATAAAACAAACATAGTTATGGCTATCTTCAAGTTTGACATAACTGCTCTCATGTCTAGATAAAGCCTCTAGTTATATGGTTAAGATAAACCTATTTGGTACAATACCTTTTCTGGCTTAAAATTCCTTTGTGACACCACTGACTTTGTGAAGTTTACATTCAGCTATTGTCAAGTTGTCTTTCATAAAAATAGGGCATTGTCATTCTTGTTATAATTGAGTGATAAATGTTTTCAACTGAACATGACTGCTTCATATTCAGATGCTAATTTTAGCCTATACACTTGAGTTAAACCTGTTTAGTATAATCCTTCTATAACTCCCTCCCTTCATGGTATTGCTGATTTGATTCTATAATAGGTAAAGCTTACCCTGCCTTTGTAAGATCATTAAAGTATCTGTGTATAATTAATTTTAAATGTTGTATGTTCCCATGCTTGGCTTCCTGATCCCATGCTTTTGTTTTAAACTGTACTTAGTCCTCTCCCGAATCTGAACTGAATATGATCCTTAAACCTTATGAGAACCTCATACTTGATACTTCCTGAACATAATAGTTTGTTTAAGGTTAATACTGTTATGAATGTGATCCTGCTGAGCACCTTAGGAATTCCATGTTCAAATCTATGAATCTGTAGTCACATTAAGTGTTTTGATCGTGTTTCTTATGTCTCCAACAACTTCTGTAAAAGTTTTTAGTTGTAACTGTTTGTCTGAACCTTTACTAACGCTTTTAAAATGTCTTAAGTATAATTGTTAACCTATTCCTGTTGTTGCATATCTGAGTTGTGTGTTTCTTACATATTCCTTTGAATATGGTCCCAAGTGTTCAGATCTTTAGCAGTAAAGCTTAGTGTTTTGTTTCCCTCCATATGTATCTAACTTATTTAATATGTGTATCCTTCATGTGATATTAGAAATGAGGTTATAGAATGAAGTTGTTTTTGTATCCTTCTGTTAGGAGGGAAAGTATACTTTTGTGGTATGGGGTATTATGTTATTTAGTTTACATTGAAAGAGCCTCATTGGCATTTAAACCCATAGGAAAAAATGAGTCGTTAGTGGTTAGGGGTATTTGGGAGTGGAGTTTGACTCTAGGTCGGGATGCTCTCCCCGGCACAAGCATTGCCCTGGGCCTTGAGTCCCTTTGGAACTTTGAAGTGTTGAGAGATTCAAAGGGGGCATCAAACTTGAGTATAACTCTCTCCTTAGCCCCTAATTCATTGACAATGTTGGCTCTTTAGGGGTTTAGTGTTTAATGACAACGAAAGGTTTTCAATATAAATTATTTGCCATGTATAACCGCTAGGGGTGTCAATGGTTCGCTTCGGCCGGTTATTTTATAAATTTGTACCATACCAAATTTTTGGTTATTTTATTTTATATAACCAAAATTAGACTTTGCGAAACCGTCCCAATCATCTCGGTTTCTCTTCGGTATCGGTACAGTTTGGTTAATTTTTCGGTATTTTTTAAAAATATCATGCAAGAGTCGCTAGTTAAAGTTAGAATGCGATAATATGTACTTGCATAGGACTTTGGTAAAACTCTCTAGCTAGATATTTTTGTTATTTTAAAAGTGATGATTAAAAGAACATGAAAGATAACCAGAATAGAGATTCACCCCACTATTCTATGATACTGTAAAATAAATTAAGCAAAAACATGAGAATTAAAAATCATACGAGTGGATATATAAATTGAGTTGGGATTCAAGAATAGATCTTAATAAAAGATTAGTATCCAACAAAAGAAACCTAAATTATACAAGCGGAAAGGTATCCAGTGCACAGTGGCTTGCTACCAAAAATCGTTGGAATACTAGCGGCTTGCTACTCAAGATGCTAGAACTAATTTAGTTTCAATATGAATAGGTTTGGAAGTTGGGACCTTGGATATTAATTATTAGTCACTTGTAACTATTTCCATAATCCCAAGACCTAAGAAAAAAAAAACCTTTTTGTTAGTTTAAAACTTAGTATATAAAATATATTTTTCATATATAAATTTATTCGGTACGGTTCGATATTTTTTCAGTTTATTTTTATAAAATTAAAATCTACCCTATTATTCGGTATTGTTAAAAGTTTATATAAAAACCTACATTTTTATTAAATTAAACCTCATAATCGGTTCGGTACGGTTCAGTCGGTTTAGTCAGTTTTTAAAGATCCATTGACACCCCTAATAACCGCCACATTAGTATAAGTTTCTCATAAGTATTTGAATATTGATAGTTTGTTACATTTTTGCTCCAATTATCTGTATATGTTTCATACATGGCTGAATACATAGAACATGTATCTAATGACCTTCTCCTTCTTTTGGGCATGTACATTTGTTTGGGCATGCCGAGTTCCTAAGGAACTAAGGCCAAAGCCCAGTCTTGTTGCATTTTTGAAGCGTGAAGTGAGCTGCTGCCGTACATTTGCTGCTGAGCCTGCCTTCTGAGTCCCAATTTCTAGAGTCCAGAAGGCATGGGCTATAACACCCGAAAATTTGGGAATCAGGCGAAATTCCACTTTTATGGCCCTAAAACCCCAAAAAAAGAAAAACGGTCATGGCGAGGTAGTGACAATCATTTCTTTGGTCGTTTTTGATAGTCCATCAAAATTACAGGCGATCCGAACCCATGCAGAAGCCGTGGGCTATACCACACAAAAATATGGTATCGGGGAGAATTTAAGTTTTATGACCTTAAAACGCCAAACAATGACTAACGGTCATGGCGAAGCGTTGACTATTGTTCCATAAATCATTTTTGATGGTGCGGAGAAAATTTAGGTGATTCGGGTACGAGAGTTGGGCCAAAGAAGAAGGCGTGGGCTATGTTGCACACGAAAATCTAAGAATCAAGCGAAATTAGAGTTTTATGGCTCTAAAATGGCAAACAACGAGGAATGGTCATGGCGAGATGGTGTCTATTGTTCGTTAAATCATATTTCTTGGTCCGACAAAATTTTAGGTGATCTGGGCCAGGTGCTCGGGCCCATGAAGAATGCGCGGGCGATAGCACACGAAAATCTGGAAATTGGACAAAATTCCAGTTTTGTAGCCCTAAAATGCCAAAAATGAGGAATGGTCCTGGCGAGGCAGTGGCTATCGTTTCTTTGGATATTTTTGATAGTCCATCAAAATTATAGGTGATCCAGGTTTAGGTGCTCGGGCCCATGCAGAAGGTGTGGGCCACAAGAAAATCTGGAAATTAGGCAGAAGTCCAGTTTTATGGCCCTTAAACCCAAAATACAAGTAATGGTCATGACGAGGTAGTGACTATTCTTCCCTAGGTCGTTTTTGATAATCCGACAAAACTTTAGGCGATTCGGGTCGGGACTCTTGGTCCCATGCAGAAGATGTGGGATATTGTGTCACGGCCCAAACTGTAGGGCTGCGACGGGCACCCGGTGCCTTACTCAACCGAGTACCAACGTAACATATCTTTCTTATCATACCGTCATGGGTAAGTGGGCTAGAAGGTCTGTCATGAGATAACCAGAATAAAACATAAGGGAATACTAGACATAGGACGACCCAACATGATATACAAACTTATACATATGACATACGGGCCTATAAGGCCGACATGGTCATTTGTGCACTCAAAACATAGGCCGACAAGGCCATACAAGTATCCATATACATGACATATGTCTACAAGCCTCTAAGAATACATAAACGTCAAAAATGTCGGGACAGGGCCCCGCCATACCTATCAATATATGTCCAAATCATACTGACCAAATAGGCAACTTCGGAGCAAGTGGAGTCCACCAACACCTTTCGCTGAGCTGATAGCTTACTATGAGGACTTTCAACCTGTCTATCGGGACCTACGGGCATGAAACGCAGCATCCCCAAGCAAAAGGGACGTCAATACAAAAAAAGTACCGAGTATATAAGGCATGAAAAACAGTATATAAAAGACATGAAAGAAACATGGAGTAAACAACTCAACATGTAAGTCTAAATAGCTCTGTGAATCATAAAATATTTATAATGTCATGTATATGCATATAAATGTCATATCATGCATAAGTATATATGTACATAATGTCATCAAGCCTCTGAGGGCATCCCAGCATATCATCTCGGCCTCTATGGGCGAAATCATCAACGTATACTAGCTGATCAGGTGGTGGTACATATATCATGCCATAGCCTTTCCCCATACCCTATATACATATAATATACGCGTATATAACGCCGTCTAGTCATGGGTCAATATACATGTATAATGAATGTTATGCATAAGAAGTAAGTTAATAAGATCTCTCGGGATGTCATAAGATCAACATGCCTTCGGTTAATATCATGGTATAAACTTTATCAACTTACGTATTTTCTGAGACCCATGAACAAATAATATAATAATAGGACACATGGGGAATCAAGAACATAGGCATCCCTATTACTTCTAAGAATAGAGTCACTTGTGAAAGTTGCGTGTTTGCTCGTTTCGTTGTATCATATGGATCGTGCCAAAATAAAATAAGGAATAGCCTTAACATACCTTAACTCCTTTTAGTCCTTAATAACTTCCAAGCAATTCTTCAAACAACTTAACTCAATCTACTATAGCATAAGGAGATTCAAAATCGGTGCCGAGTAAAGGCTAAGTTCGCAACTTAAACTAGTAGCTCGTTTATGTAAATTTGGGAAGAATCTCCCCTGTAACAAGGGCCACCTCCAATACCATATACCAACAACAACAACCAAATCAATACAATAAGAACAACATCAATAATACGGTGCAAAATATTTCATTAACAAATTATAAACATATCACGACGAGCGGCAAGCTCGGATTGAACTTAATAATATATCCAGTATAATAATCAATACTTTTTAAAGGATTTCCAACCATTTATAGTTCATGAAAATAACCTTTCCAAAACAGTCCATTAAAACAATAACATCTCGAACTATTTCAAGTTTCCTCTTGTAGTATTTTGCTCAAAATCCAACCAACACACAAACAACTTCAAACACATGTATAATCGCCTTAACCAGTAGAAACAACATGAAATTTCAGCCAAGCACAGCCTACAACTATCCTCAATGACACAACAACACTATAGGTGTTGTATTCTCTTCTTGAATCAACTTTTGGTGTTCAGGTTGGCGTGTAAACACTTGTAGTTCTCCTTGAAAATTTAATATATATGAAGGAGGGACTGATTATTACCTTAATAATTAATAACAACATGAAATCAGAGGTTACATACCTCTGAAGAGCCCTCCAAAACAGCCACAAGGTGAAGAACTACGATCTAGCAAGCACCATGGCATTTCTAGCGTTGGATTCATGTTTTTATCTTAGGTTTTCACCCTAGAATCATGGAGGAACTCTTGGAGAGAATTTAGGAACTCTTTTGGACGAGAAAAATGAGTTAAAATGACTTAGAATTGCCTTAAATACAAGCTGAAGTTTTACACCGACTTTGTGGATCCCATGGGAGCTACTTGCGCAGTCTTGTGAAAATGCGAATATCTCTCTACTCCGATGTCGTATCGACAAACTGTTAGTTGAGTTAGAAACTAAACTCATAGATCTATTTGTAGGTAGATCACCCCATAATTTCAAGTATAGTTGGATAAACGCTCAGCTACATTTGACCTAAGTTTCAGCACATTTATGAATGTAACTTGTGATGACCTTTGCCAACTTGTTTTCCACAACTCACTTGACTTCAAAATATAATACACGACTATCATACGACTAAAATAACTCATAACATAATCTCTTTATAATGTTAAGAACCCTAGTATCACCCCAAAGTACATGTCATAACATTCACACCTTATCGACTTTCGACGAAACTTATTTTCTTCGATTCGTTTAGCTTCTAAGCCTTCCAACCCTCTTGGTACGTGTTATCCGTGATCTTAAAGATTTGTAACCTCCACGGTAATATGATTAACTTAATTTATCTACTTTCAAATATAATCTTATTTTTAATCTTACATCAATTGACTTACGACGTACTCTCACTTACAAAAACATGGGGTGTAACACATAGCACACAAAAATATATGAGAATCAGGCAAAATTCTTGTTTTAAGGCCCTAAAACACTGAAAAATGAGTAACGATCATGACGAGACGGTGAATATTGTTCCTTATGTCATTTTTGATCGTGCAACAAATTTTTAGGTGATCTGAGTCCGGGCACCCGGGTCCATGTAAGAGGCTTGGGCTATGGCACATAAAAATCTGGAAATCCAGTGGAATTCCAGTTTTATTTCAGTAAAACGTAAAACAATGAGTAACGCTCCTGATAAGGAGGTGACTATTGTTCCTTAGGTCATTGTTTATGCTCAGGCAAAATTTAAGGCGATCTGTGTCTATGTGAATGGTCCTATGCAAAAGGCGTGGGCTATAGCACACGAAAATATGGGAAACAAGCAGAATTCCAATTATATGGCCCTAAAATGCCAAAGAACGAGGAACGGTCATGGGGAGGCAATGGCTATTGCTTCTTAGGTAGTTTATGATGATCTGGAAAACTTTTACATGATTCGGTTCCGAGCACCCGGTAGCACAAATTGTGCGGAATTCTAGTTTTATGGCCCTAGGATGCCAAAACACGAGTGAAGATCATGACGAGGCGATGACTATTATTTCTTAGGTCGTTTTTATGCCCCGCAAAATTTTAGGCTCTCCAGGTCCAGGTGCCCGGGCCCATGCAGAAGGCGTGGGCTATAGCACACGAAAATCTGAGATTTAGGCGGAATTCCCATTTTATGGCCCTAAAACACCAAATAAACAAGGAACGGCCATGGCGAGGCACTGACTATTGATCCATTGGTTGTTTTTGATTGTCCGATAAAATTTTAGACGATCCGAGTTCGAGCGCCTGGGCCCATGCAGAAAGCGTGGGTTAGAGCACACGAAAATTAGGAAACTATGTGGAATACTAGTTTTATGGCCCTAAAATGCCATAAACTAAGGAACGATCATGGAGAGGCAATAGCTATTGTTCCTTCGGTCATTTTTCATACTCTAGCAAAATTTTAGACGATCCGGGTCCGGGCACCTGGGCGCATATAGAAGTCATGGGCTATATCACACGAAAATCTAGGAATCGGGCGGAATTCCAGTTTTATGGACTTAAAACACCAAACAATGAGGAACGACCATGACGAGGTGGTGACTATTGTTCCTAAGGTCACATTTGATTGTCCGTAAATATTTTAACTGATCCGTTTCCATGCATAAGGCATGCGCTATAGCACACGAAAATCTGGGAATTGGGCAGACATCTAGTTTTATGACCCTAAAATACAAAAAACGAGGAACATCCATGGCGAGGGCATGAATATTATTCCTTAGGTTGTTTTTTATGGTCCGGAAAATTTTTTATCGATCCGGATTCGGGCGCCGCGGCCCATGCAGAAGGCGTGGAATATAGCACACAAAAATCTTGAAAAAGGCGGTATTCTAGTTTTATGGCCCTAAAATGCAAAAAATGAGTAAAAGTCATGATGAGGCGGTGACTATTGCACCTTAATCCATTTTTATGTTCCGACAAAATTTTAGGCGATCCGGGTCCGGGCGCCCGGGCCTATGTAGAAGGGCGGGCTTAGCACACGAAAATCTGGGAATCGGGAGAATTCCAAATTTATGGCCCTAAAATACAAACAAATGAGGAGCGGTCATGACTAGGCGGTGACTATTATTCCTTAGGTCATTTTTGATGGTCCAGCAAAATTTTAGGCGATCCGGGTCCGAGCGCCTGGACTCATGCAGAAGGCGTGGGCTACTGCAAATGAAAATATAGGATCAAACAGATTTCCAATTTAATGGCTGTAAAATACCAACAATTGAGGAACGATCATGGCGAGGCAGTGACTATTATTACATACGTCATTTTTATGGTCCGGCAAAATTTTAGGTGATCCTGGTTTAGGCGTCTAGGCCCATGCAGAAGGCGTGGGCTATAGCACATAAAACATCAGGGAATCAAGCGGAATTCCAGTTTTATGGTTCTAAGACACCAAAAAATGAGTAACGGTCAAGAAGAGGCAGTACTATTGTTATATAAGTCATATTTGATGGTCTTTCAAAATTTAAGGTGATCCTGGTCCGGGCGTCCGAGCCCATGCTGAAGAAGTGGGATATAGCGTATGAAAATTTGAGAATCAGACAGAATTCCAATGTTATGGCCCTAAAATGCTAAATAACGAGGAACGGTCATGGAGAGGCGGTGGCTATTATTCCTTAAATTTTTAATGGCACGAAAAGTTTTTAGTCTATCAAGGTCCGAGCTCCCGGGCCCATGTAGAAGGGGCAGCTATAGCACACGAAAACCTAAAAATCGGGCAGAATTCTAGTTTTATGGCCCTAAAATGCCACTAATTGAGGAACAGTCATGGCGATACGTTGACTATTGTTCCTTGGGTCATTTGTTATGGTCCGAAAATTGTTTGTTGATCCGGGTTCGGGCGGCTGGGCCCTTGCAGAGGGCATGGGCTATAGCAACAAAAATCTGGGCCCAGGCAGAAGGCGTAGGTCCAAAAACGCCTTACAGTTTTATGGTCCTAAAATGCCAAAAAGTAAAGAATGATCATGGCGAGGTGGTGACTATTTTTCGTTAGGTCATATTTGTTTGTCCGACAAAATTTGAGGCGACCTGGGTGCAGGCGCCCGGGTCCTAAATTGGACATAATTCCAGTTTTGTGGCCCTAAAATATCAAAAACCCAGGAACGGGTCCTGGCGAGGCGGTGATTATTTATACTTAGGTCGTATCTATTGGTACGAAAAATATTTTCGGCGATCTGGGTCTAGGTGTCAGTGCCCTATGCACAAGTCGTGCGCTATAGCACACGAAAATCTGGGAATCAGGCGGATTCCAGTTTTATGGCCTTAAAATGCTAAAGAATGAGTAACGATCATGGAGCGGTGGTGACTACTATTCGTTAGGTCATTTTTTATGTTATGACAAAATTTTAGGCGATCCGGGTCCGGGCACTCTGGTCCATGTAGAAGGTGTGGGCTATAACACACAAAAATCTGGGAATCGGGCGTAATTCAAATTTTAAGGCCTTAAAATGCCAAATAATGAGGAACGGTCATGCCAAGATTGTTACTATTGTTCTCTAGATCCGGGCGCTTGGGCCCATGCAAAGACGTGGGCTATAGCACACGAAAATTTGGAAATCGGACGAAATTGCATTTTTATGGCCCTAAAACGCCAAAGAATGAGAAACGGCCATGTCGAGGCAGTGACTAGAGTTCCTTAGGTCATTTTTTATGGTGCGCCAAAACTTTAGGCGATCCAGGTGCGGGCTCTCGGGCCCATGCAGAAGGCATAGGATATAGCACCCGAAAATCTGGAAATCGGACGGAATTCTGTTTTATGGCCCTACAACACCAAAAAATGAGGAACGGTAATGGCGAAGCGATGACTATTGTTCCTAATTTTATTTTAGATGGTACGACAAAATTTTAGGCGATCCGGGTCCGGGCGCTAGGACCTATGCATAAGGCGTGGGCCATAGCACACGAAAATGTAGGAATCAGACGGAGTTATAGTTTTATGGCCCTAAAATGCCAAAATATGAGATACGGTTATGACGATGCGATGACTATTTTTTCATAGGTCAGTTTTGATGAGCCAGAAAAATTATAGGCGATCTAGGTGCGGGTGCCCGGGCCCATGTAGAAGGCGTGGGCAATAACACAAATAAATATAGGAATCAGGTGGATTTCCACT
>AWOL01S0013277.1:0-10637 GCA_000715115.1 Nicotiana otophora | reverse complement strand
AAGTATAGAAATATGTCATTGAATATGTAATTAAGCATTTGAGAAGATCATGGAGGAAGAGTAAACATCCAACATAATTTGATTTTTCTTATAACATAATTAATATTTTGTCAAACTTTTTTTAGTTGGGAATAGTTAAAAGTTATTTTTCTATTTAAGTTAGATGTAATTGCTATGAAGTTTGGCAGTAATTTTTCATCAATGTTCCAAACACACACAACTACACAAACAGGAAGATTACAAATACGTTCTTGGGCAATTGTTTCAAAGCTACTTTCTCTTTAGAATTTATACTGATAATAATATCTCTAGATTTCAGGTTATGTAGTGCAGTAGTTCTTGTTATTTTTTCTAACATCATATGATTTGCTGGTCATTTGGAGAATTTCTTTGGTGTACAATTTCTTCCTTTGTTAAATGTGATCGAAATTTATACTCCCTCCGTTCCGGTCTATGTAAAGTTGTTTGACTGAGCACGAATTTTAAGAAAAAAAAAGAAAATAGGTTCACATAAACTTAAACGGAGGGAGTAATTTTTAGGAGTTTAAACTTTTAATTTTTTTATTTTTTATTCTATAACTCATCCAATTTTAATAGTATTTATGTAATTCTAAGAAATTATATTTTCTGAGTAAAAAATTGGAAAGTTACTGTTAAACAATTTTTTTTATTTCTCTTTTTTCCGTTTGTCCAGAAAGGGGAGCTGAGGTTGTTTATATGTATAATATATAGACAAAGACGTAAAGTTTTTGGAAATCCAACCATATTTTTTTCTGTTTAGACGACTTTGGATTAATCGAATTTGATTTTCTGATTTCAATTTTGTAATTTTCCCCTCAAATTTTTAATATATATAAATCTGCATGATCGGAACGGTGAAAGAGGAATTATTGTTGTTCCGACTCAGAGTAGAAATCTGAAAAAGTAAAAACATGTCTGCTGCTGCTATATTGTGCGGGAAGAGATCGAACTATTTTTTTGAGGATTTTCAGTCTTCGCCGCCGATTCCGAAGAGAATTCGCTATTTTTCTTCGTCTTTTTCTCCGACGAGGTCAAATTGTGATTCCTATCATTCATTTTCTGCTGTTAATATTTTCTCCGGTTTTTCGGTTTCGTCGTCGTCGGCACTCGATCATCTTCTCACGCTCTTTCCTGATATGGACAAACAGGTTTAGCTCCTTTTGTTTTTAACTGTTTCAATCGATTTTGTTAGTATTTTGCAATTTCGGTGTAATTTGTTTGGTGTTTCATTTTGTTTCGGGATTTTTAGCTGTAAAAATCATCCATTTTTTTTGTTTAATTATTGGACAAGCTTGATGACGAAGAAAAATATGCTTGATTTATCATCTTTAATTTAGCTATTAGACAAGCAATGTTTTCAAAATAGGTATTGGACTTATCTTTACAAAAGAAAGTATTGGACAAGCTCTGTTGACTAAAAAAGGCTTTCTACGTCCTTAATTTAGTTGTTTTGGGATGTGGAGAGTATATTTTGAGTGGGATAGGAACTCTTGGGTAATGCATTGCTTATGATTTTGTAACTTATATGAGTGGGAAATTGAAATGTGCCGAGGATACTGATTTTACTGGACGAAGATTTGCCTACTATTATCGGTTTGCAGAACTATTTAAACATACAAATTTGAACCGTGAAATGGTTTTAAACATTGTCTTTCATATGCTGTTTGACTGTTTGTAGTTTTAAGTTGGAGATGTATCACTCAAAATTGCTAATTTGCACTGTCGGAACTTGGTGCTAGCATAATTGATTTGCAGTGAGGCTAGCATATTCTCCCAGTGTTTGAAAAAGGGCTGATAAGTTGATTGGTTAACTGCTATTTCTCCACTAGTCTCCTTTAATGGAGGGAAAGAGTGCAGAAGAGTTAGATAGCTTTTAGTTATCCTTGGTTTTTAGAGAAGGTTTTGGAAAAGTTTCACCCTTATCCCGCATAGACATACAACTTGCTGTCTAGAGTAGAAAGAATCTTGGCACAACTTGTGTAATCAGATTCTTTTAACTTCTAAAATGTTTTAGTATGAAAGAATTCCTGAAATCCACCAGTTTTAGGTGTGGACTAACTTAGAAGGAGAGATGGAAATTTTATAAGGGTATCAAACCAATTAAAGATTATGAGGTTAACAAAAAATTGTGCTTCTTTGAGAACAAACGTCATGTTTTGCTCTTGTAACATAACAAGGATTTGGAGAATCTGAAAACATTGTGGAACCCATTAAGTACAAAATGCCAAAATTCCTTTTCTACTTTAAAAGAACTGAAAAAGCGCACCGTTCTCAGGGTTACTGTTGATGCATATCATATATAATGTGTCTGTTGACTTTTTAGCTAATTTAAAGCCTTGTTACGTTACGAAAAAAGAAGGAAAATAACCAAAAAGGAAAAATCAGGCTGTTTCTTTTTTCTTTTTCCTACTGGTGGAGTTAATTTTACTTAAGTTGATCCCTCGTAGATGCAAATTCAAAATTCCACTCTTCATTTGTTTTAATGACATGGGGTGTAGGATTTAGAAATTGCTTTCTATTCCTACTGATTATGGGATTCAGAAATGGAGCACACTCAGATTACTGCCATCTTGTGGTATCATGGACGAAGCTAACATTTGTTTTTTTCATTTAGAAGAATTTCCATGTCTAGGTTGTCGATTATGGGCATGAAGCATTTATTCACTTTAGATATCTTGAGTTCTTGATACAATTTTCTTGATTTACCTTAAAAAGAGAAAACTTAACCTAGAGATTTTATTTTTCAGTTGGTTGAGAGAGCACTTGAAGAATGCGGTGATGATCTAGATTCTGCTATCAAAAGCCTAAATGAGCTTCGCTTGGGATCTGGTGAGAATCCAAGGTCTGTGGCAGGAAACTCTGGTGCTACCCAGGAGTCCAGCAGCCAGTTTCTTACTCAAGGTGCACATTGAATTTTGTTTGTTTGTTTTTGATTGATGATATGTTCTTGCCCATTTTTGAGGCCGTTGCCTTGACTGAGATCATTTTGTCAAACCTACATGTCAAAAAAATTCAACTTCTTACCCATTGTACTACGCCTTATCGTTGATCTTTTTGTAATGCTCAGCAGATGCATGTAATGTCATCATTCATCTGTCTTAAGCCCTGTTTAAGCCTACCTGATGTATCTTTATTGATTTTCCCATTTTCCAAATGTGTGTCAGTGTCCTGTCAACTCGCCGGCTTATGCTTTATAATGTTTTATCAGTTTTGGAAATATTTCAATTGCTAATGTCTAAGTAATAGCTTATTATTTGATGCTTCACAATTGGTGGTTTTTGTGCTCTTTAAATTGAGCATGTTATCGACTCATTATCTTGCTTTTGTTCTGTGAATTTCAAACTTGTACTATTGCTTGATGTAGTTGGTGGCGGTTTGTCTGCTCCTTGATTTATGTGCAAAAAACCTCCACTTTATAAATCTTAACCCAACTAATTGTTGAAGTGTCTAATAACATGGTCCTTCTTGTGATAACTTTACCTCCTTAACTGTTTTCCTTTGATGCATATTCCTTGTATTAGTTTATACAGACATTACTCAATTACTTTTATTTCGGCTGTGGTGAAGGGCCTAGTAATATTGTTTCATTTAGTGGAATACGAGGAAACAATTGGTAGTTATATACGACATTAAACAATGAAAGTACCTTATTTATGCTTGTGATTCGACTAAAAAGTTTGACAAGTCAATAAGGGAATCTAGTGTTAGTTCAAGACTGACGCTCGCTGTTCATGATTCAGTTAAATTTTGTCAGGGCTAAGTACCATAACATAAATTTCTTGTTTCCTGAAAGACATTGTTGCCAATCCCCTTTAATTTTTGATCTTGTCATCAGACAATAGGAGTTAAATTACTGATACCACTCCTGCATTATCCGTGTGCTTCTTTTCATGCAAAATGGGTCACTCAAGGCCATGGGCGTGTTACTGCTAAAAAAGTAGCCGAAATGACCCAGTTATGAAAAGATGGCAAGACTTAAAGAAGTAGCTTTTCTATCATAAAGTTAAACTGTTTCCAGCCTGCTTTGCTGAATGCATCTGAAAATTGTGTAATTTGTCTCCTTCTTGATCCACTTGCTGTTAGTGATATTCACCATGTTGTCAAGCTGTATAGTACATTCACTGGGTGTTTTCGAAGAACTGGATGTAGATTTTCTAGCATAATTCTACTTTTCCCCTTACATAGACATAGTTCCTTCACTTTATTGCAGGTACAGCTACAACTAATGGCGAAACCACACCTGCAGACAATTTATCTGCTGCAAAAGTAGTGCATATGGACAGTACAGAATGGGTGGATCTCTTTGTCAGAGAGATGATGAGTGCGTCAAATATAGATGATGCTAAAGCCCGTACCTCACGCGCTCTTGAGGTGTTGGAGAAGTCCATATGTGCCCGTGCAACAGAGGCAACAGCTTGCATTTTCCAGCAGGTGGTCCCCAAATGCTTTTTCAGTAATTTTATTTTTCCCGCATTATAAACACCCTCTTTTATATTTGTTTTTCTATTTTACTTGCTCACACTAATGTAATTGGATGCACGAGGTGCTTAAATGCTGATATTACTGGCTTTTATTTTCTTTATCATGTCTACACTTGCTATGGGCATTAAGTGCAAAGTTGCTTTTGGAGACCTCAATAGCAGGTGGATGAATGGAAGTAGCAAAGAACAAATTGAATAAACATAAGAGGAAAGAAGAAAATAAGAATGAAATATACATGAAGGAGACAGTTCTTGTGAAAGGGAGAGATGCTTAGATCTTGAGCATTTGTGTTTGATTGGGTCTGGTGATTGTCATATTTAGTAGTGTTCCTTTTTTTTCGCCATTTCATGTCCCCCTTCACCTCCCCCTCCCGCTTATAAAAATCAATGCTTGTGACGGTTGGGTGTATGTGCTGGCATGTTCCATAGCCCAGATTAATTATCTTGTTTATGATTTTATTCTGGTCTGTTACTTCTATCTTATTCTAATGAAATTTGTAAATAAAAAATCAGATGCTTATAGTTTGGTAGTGATAACAGGAGAACATAAAGCTGAAGCAACAGCTTGAAGCTCTTATACAAGAGAATGCTATTTTAAAGCGAGCAGTTGCCATCCAGCATGAGCGTCAGAAGGAATTCGAGGATAGAGAGCATGAGTTGAATCAGGTGAAGCAGTCGGTGGCTCAGTACCAGGAGCAGCTTAGAACCCTTGAGGTGAGATCACTCTTACATCTGATATGATGTTTTTGTTGTTAATTTCTTGGCTGGAAATTTATTGCATTTGCTTCACACTCTTTTTCATCCTCACTGTGACCTAATATCAAAGGGATTAAAGAAAAGGAAAGGGATAATGGATCAAAATCTGGTTTCATTTCTTTAAAATCATGATTCTTCATATGAAACTGGGGAATGCAAATCCCTTCTGAAATTGTATTACTCGCATATGCTTGTGCATACATTCTTAAGTAGAAGGAAAGGGTTTGCCTTTTTCGTCCATCTGAGAGGTCAAACCCAATTTTAGTTTTCACTATTACGAACTAATGCACCCATGACAGTTTGCTGCTTGTCTGGATTTTGGATTCTGATTTTGCATCATTTTCTTGGTACTCCACTTCTCATGTATGACACTGTAGTGATTGTTTGACCTTTCCATGTCATCAGGTTAATAACTACGCTCTTTCGATGCACCTCAAGCAGGCTCAACAAAGCAACTCTATTCCCGGGCGTTTCAACCCTGATATCTTTTAGTATGTATCATGCCCTTATTGGCTGTATAATCTATAGGATAGCAACAGTAATCTCCTATTGACACAGTTGTAACAAGTGTCTCTAACGATAAAATTAAGCTAGAACTTCTGTTTATTTGATTAAGGTGCCCTGCTGAAGTTATTAGCGGAAGGGTACTTGTATCATTTATAGACAAGTTTTTATTGGCTTTTCTCTAATTTTTTCAATTAGAANGCTTATGCTTTATAATGTTTTATCAGTTTTGGAAATATTTCAATTGCTAATGTCTAAGTAATAGCTTATTATTTGATGCTTCACAATTGGTGGTTTTTGTGCTCTTTAAATTGAGCATGTTATCGACTCGTTATCTTGCTTTTGTTGTGTGAATTTCAAACTTGTACTATTGCTTGATGTAGTTGGTGGCGGTTTGTCTGCTCCTTGATTTATGTGCAAAAAACCTCCACTTTATAAATCTTAACCCAACTAATTGTTGAAGTGTCTAATAACATGGTCCTTCTTGTGATAACTTTACCTCCTTAACTGTTTTCCTTTGATGCATATTCCTTGTATTAGTTTATACAGACATTACTCAATTACTTTTATTTCGGCTGTGGTGAAGGGCCTAGTAATATTGTTTCATTTAGTGGAATACGAGGAAACAATTGGTAGTTATATACGACATTAAACAATGAAAGTACCTTATTTATGCTTGTGATTCGACTAAAAAGTTTGACAAGTCAATAAGGGAATCTAGTGTTAGTTCAAGACTGACGCTCGCTGTTCATGATTCAGTTAAATTTTGTCAGGGCTAAGTACCATAACATAAATTTCTTGTTTCCTGAAAGACATTGTTGCCAATCCCCTTTAATTTTTGATCTTGTCATCAGACAATAGGAGTTAAATTACTGATACCACTCCTGCATTATCCGTGTGCTTCTTTTCATGCAAAATGGGTCACTCAAGGCCATGGGCGTGTTACTGCTAAAAAAGTAGCCGAAATGACCCAGTTATGAAAAGATGGCAAGACTTAAAGAAGTAGCTTTTCTATCATAAAGTTAAACTGTTTCCAGCCTGCTTTGCTGAATGCATCTGAAAATTGTGTAATTTGTCTCCTTCTTGATCCACTTGCTGTTAGTGATATTCACCATGTTGTCAAGCTGTATAGTACATTCACTGGGTGTTTTCGAAGAACTGGATGTAGATTTTCTAGCATAATTCTACTTTTCCCCTTACATAGACATAGTTCCTTCACTTTATTGCAGGTACAGCTACAACTAATGGCGAAACCACACCTGCAGACAATTTATCTGCTGCAAAAGTAGTGCATATGGACAGTACAGAATGGGTGGATCTCTTTGTCAGAGAGATGATGAGTGCGTCAAATATAGATGATGCTAAAGCCCGTACCTCACGCGCTCTTGAGGTGTTGGAGAAGTCCATATGTGCCCGTGCAACAGAGGCAACAGCTTGCATTTTCCAGCAGGTGGTCCCCAAATGCTTTTTCAGTAATTTTATTTTTCCCGCATTATAAACACCCTCTTTTATATTTGTTTTTCTATTTTACTTGCTCACACTAATGTAATTGGATGCACGAGGTGCTTAAATGCTGATATTACTGGCTTTTATTTTCTTTATCATGTCTACACTTGCTATGGGCATTAAGTGCAAAGTTGCTTTTGGAGACCTCAATAGCAGGTGGATGAATGGAAGTAGCAAAGAACAAATTGAATAAACATAAGAGGAAAGAAGAAAATAAGAATGAAATATACATGAAGGAGACAGTTCTTGTGAAAGGGAGAGATGCTTAGATCTTGAGCATTTGTGTTTGATTGGGTCTGGTGATTGTCATATTTAGTAGTGTTCCTTTTTTTTCGCCATTTCATGTCCCCCTTCACCTCCCCCTCCCGCTTATAAAAATCAATGCTTGTGACGGTTGGGTGTATGTGCTGGCATGTTCCATAGCCCAGATTAATTATCTTGTTTATGATTTTATTCTGGTCTGTTACTTCTATCTTATTCTAATGAAATTTGTAAATAAAAAATCAGATGCTTATAGTTTGGTAGTGATAACAGGAGAACATAAAGCTGAAGCAACAGCTTGAAGCTCTTATACAAGAGAATGCTATTTTAAAGCGAGCAGTTGCCATCCAGCATGAGCGTCAGAAGGAATTCGAGGATAGAGAGCATGAGTTGAATCAGGTGAAGCAGTCGGTGGCTCAGTACCAGGAGCAGCTTAGAACCCTTGAGGTGAGATCACACTCTTACATCTGATATGATGTTTTTGTTGTTAATTTCTTGGCTGGAAATTTATTGCATTTGCTTCACACTCTTTTTCATCCTCACTGTGACCTAATATCAAAGGGATTAAAGAAAAGGAAAGGGATAATGGATCAAAATCTGGTTTCATTTCTTTAAAATCATGATTCTTCATATGAAACTGGGGAATGCAAATCCCTTCTGAAATTGTATTACTCGCATATGCTTGTGCATACATTCTTAAGTAGAAGGAAAGGGTTTGCCTTTTTCGTCCATCTGAGAGGTCAAACCCAATTTTAGTTTTCACTATTACGAACTAATGCACCCATGACAGTTTGCTGCTTGTCTGGATTTTGGATTCTGATTTTGCATCATTTTCTTGGTATTCCACTTCTCATGTATGACACTGTAGTGATTGTTTGACCTTTCCATGTCATCAGGTTAATAACTACGCTCTTTCGATGCACCTCAAGCAGGCTCAACAAAGCAACTCTATTCCCGGGCGTTTCAACCCTGATATCTTTTAGTATGTATCATGCCCTTATTGGCTGTATAATCTATAGGATAGCAACAGTAATCTCCTATTGACACAGTTGTAACAAGTGTCTCTAACGATAAAATTAAGCTAGAACTTCTGTTTATTTGATTAAGGTGCCCTGCTGAAGTTATTAGCGGAAGGGTACTTGTATCATTTATAGACAAGTTTTTATTGGCTTTTCTCTAATTTTTTCAATTAGAATCGAAGTTCATACATTTCCGAGCTTCTTCTAGTGATAAGAAACTATTTTAACACACTGTTTCTATGCTTTAATTTTTTGTTCGGTTTGATTTCTTTTCCATTTTATAGGTCACATTCGGGGTACTCTTCCATTGCTCCAATAATTAACCTTTTTCGTTTAATAAATTCTTCATTGTTAAGTAATCTGAAGTGTCCCAGTTCTTGTTTTGTCCTTGTCGCTGAGTTGTGTTCTTTAAAGTTTAAACCATAAATAAAGATTGCTCTCTAATAAAACCTTTTTACTTTGCCTAATTTATAAAGGAGAAAGGACCCATTTCTCTTGGACAAGGGGAAAGAGGTTGAGGGCGCGATGTTTATAAAAAAGATGAACTTAGCATAGGTTAAAACGTTCTCTTATGTCTACACTTCTGACATATCACAAGCAGATACAGGAGTGAAATCCTTTGTAGTTGCTCTTATACACACACTAAACGAATAAATGCTAGACACTTGTCTTCACTAAACGAATAAATGCTAGACACTTGTCTTGCATACACGATGATTAAGTGACATGTATTTTCACTTAATTTTGTAACTCTTAATTGTTTGGCTTGATATAAATGCCGTGTGGCTCTGTGTAGGTAAATATTTAGTACCAAGTGCTGAACAAGTGTACATATTTGATCAATGCTTGAATGGAGACCCAGGTCAGTTGTCATATCTGATCCTTCTCCTACATATTCATGGGTACCCCCAACTCCAGGGGTTGAAAAAGGACCAAAAAAAAGGAAGATCGTGAAAACAAAAGAAATACTGTGTGGCCTAGTGATCGATAAAGTTGGTGCAAACTTTCAATATACACGCAAGCTGGCCGGACACCAACGATAAAAAAAGAGGAGGAAAGAGTCATATCTAATTGCTAACAGAAGCAACTTAATTTGAAATAGTTTTAACAGAAACTAAATATACTATCATGCATACAAATATCTTTGGTTTTCTAACCAAACCATAATAGAGACTACTAGAGTTTTGCATAGCTTGCAACAAAGGTCATTCTTCAATAATTGGTTTCTTGAAAAGCCTTGAGAAGATATTGAAAAGGAGGGCTAATTTTGCATGATTGCTCAAGAAATTGGAACAAGAGTTCCACAACCTTTGATCATCTTTTTGAACTCATCAAAATTCACCATTCCATCTCCATCCACATCAACTTTCCTTATCATCTCCTTACAATAATCCAACTTCTTCCCTTGTCTCAACCCTAAAGATGAAAGAATCTTACTCAATTCTTCTTCTGATATTAATCCATCTTTATCATAATCAAACACATCAAAAGCATCCTTAAGATCTTTCTCTCTGTTTGCTTCTTTTTCTTCTTCATTCATTTCTCCTTCATTCACTGTCTCTATTCCCAAGAAAGTGTGGCAAAGTTGATAGAACTCATCAAGATCAATTAAACCATCATTGTTGGAATCAACTTTCTCAACCATATCAACAATATCTTTATCCTCAATGAAAATCCCAATATTCTTTAGAGATAACTTCAATTCTTGCTTGGTTATGTAACCATCATTATTCTTGTCAAAAGTTGCAAAAATACTTCTCAATTCAAGCTTGTAATTGTTAGAGCTTGTGCTTTTGATGCTGCTGTTTTTCACCTTCTTTTCATCCATACTTCTTGAGGTTGAACATGTTGTACTTATGCTCTTCTCATGGAGAGGTGGAGATTTTAGAGAGATTGATTGAATCCATGTTTGGAACTTTTCTTTTGGGAAATTTAAAAGAGTTATGATAAGTCCAATAATGAAGAGAATTGCTAAGAAAAGAATGCTTAGTACTGTCGACATCTTTATTTTGCTTTATGAGTTCTTGAAGTTCAATGGGGGTAGAGAAAGAAGAAAATGGAAGAGGAATATTAAGGTGATAGAGATGGA
>AWOL01S0013274.1:43994-70875 GCA_000715115.1 Nicotiana otophora | reverse complement strand
CCCCCCCCCCCCCCCCAACAAAAATCTAAAACCCTTCCTCCTTCTCCTAAAACAAAACACACGCTCCTCTCCCTCTCCCTCCAAATTTCTCTCATCAACAAAGATTCTTCTCCTTCTTTCTCTTCTCCACTCAACCAATCCCCAATCTCCGTTCCTCCCAAGATCTCCAAGTAAGTAACATGATTATATTCCTCTTTCTTAGTATTTGTTTTGTTTTTAATTTTTTTATTTTTTCCCATTATTTTCCCTTGCTATTGTATGTGTAGGATAGTAGAATCATGGGTCCTCTTGTCTTGGTTTAGGATTGTAGTATATATGTGGCATGTGAAGCTAATAGATTTGATTGAATTTGGGGAAGACATTATTGAGTTTATGAGGAATAGAAGTTTAATTGGGGTTTTAGGTAACTTGGGGGGTCTATGAACCTTAAGTGTTTGTTGAATTGCCACAATGAGTTTGAATGTAAATTATGACCAATTGTGCGAGTGAAGTCTGAGTAACCGCCATTGGTTCCCATATTCCGCCGATTACTGATAGTAGTGTTTGTTGTGTAGATACCATGACACCTTCAAAGAAGAGACGCACCACCGGAGCCTAGTCAAGTGGTCATGGAGGTTCATCCCAGACATGGGCACCGGCCAGTGCAACTCAATTTGATCGTACCAGGTTTAACTCTAAAGCTGCCCAAGACCATTTCAGTTTGAAAGCCACTAAAAAACCTGTACCAGAAAGGGGTATTGACAGGGCATCCCTCCAGGATGAGTGCCCTAATATGTATCGGGAGTTGATCAGGCATAGGTTGGACAGCTTTTTCGAAGAGCCGGAGGAGGGTAACTTGATGCTTGTCTGGGAGTTCTATGCCAACTGCCCCGAACATGAGGATAGAATATGCATTGTGCGACACACGAGGGTGGATGCATCAATAGAAGCCATCAGGAGAGTGTATCGATTGCCTGAATTCAATAGGGAGGAGGATTTCTATGATACTTACAGGAGAGAACCCATCACATGGAATAGGTTTTTCAGAACTATCTGTGCACCAGACATTGAGGTAGTGTGGGTTATGCTGGGATAGAAGCTACACTCTGCCTCACTCACTTTTGAAGGAAAGTTCTGGTTGTACATCATCAACAGTCGCTTGCTGTCATCCCACAACACCACAGAGGTAAATGGTCTGAGAGCTGCCTTGATCTGGTTCTTCGTGAATGTCCACGACTTTGATGTGGCCAAGGTTATTCAGTCTGAGATGTTCGTCCGTTCATCACAGAAGAGGTATGGGTTCTTTTTCCCCTCTCTGATCACTAGATTGTGCCGGGCAGCAAGGGTGCCTGAGAACCCAAATACAGATGGCATGGTAAAGAAAGAAGCAAAGTTCCGGGCAGACAAAGTGATCATTGGGAAAGACCCGGTGGCACCAGGGGCAACTCATAGTGACGATTCTAATGCGTCGGAAGAGGGCGATGAAGGGCAGAAGGAGGTTGAACCTGCCTCACCCCCACAGGAACAAGCTGCAGCAGCTGAAGGACCATCCCAGGTCAGACGGAGTACACGAATGACAGCCTTAGAATAGGATATGGCAGGGCTGTGCACTTCCGTCACGGAATTAGGGACTAGAGTTGATGCCTTGGCCACCCAAAATGCGAAGTCAGAGAAGAAAATCATGGGCTGGCTGCGTGCGTTGGGGAGGGCGTATCATCTCGACCCGGGCACTGTCTTCGATAAAGACTGATCCACCAGGGAAGTTCCATTACCTCGCGTTACTGTATTTTGTATGACATGGGGACATGCCATCTTTTTAAGTGTGGGGTGGGGGATACTCTGTTGTATGTTGTATGTAGAATAGTTTTGTAGTTTATTTACATAAATCATTTTTGACTTGTCCCGACGATGGATATCATTCGACGGATTTCTTGAGGGACTAAAGTCGAAAGAAAAAAAAACAAAAAAAAATGGTGCGGTGAGCATGGATTTTCTTTGTAGTAGTGTATCAATTCCCCCTTGGTTTTTCTTTAAACCACGGTTCTTTTTCAAGGGTTTCATTTTAACCGGGTGTAGTTAGTTTTTTTTTATACTTTTTAGTTAGGAACTTATGGGCTATGGGCAGGATTACAATAGAATCTCTTAACTTTGTAATGCCTTGAATATAGTGGGTACTTAGTGTGATGCTTAGACTCATTTGTTGACTCTTGTAAGAATACCTTAAACTATATGTTCTTAATTTGGCTTACGTACTCAGATCTAAGTGTTGGATGATCCGATCTGGAGTGAGTCATGTGTCATGTGTGTGTGAGGCTTGTTATGTTCTGTGCACGACAATTGATGCCTAGGACTTGCCATGTGTGTCTGCAAAGCGAAATAGTAGTCTTGTTTAGTTTGGGAAGTGATATAGGCATTTCTTTGTTGAACCATATATATACATATTCCACCCACCTATTTGTTATGTATCGTAGTTAACCTCGTTGAGCCTGTAATCCTGTTTTCTTGGCAACCATATTACAAGTCGTACACCTTTATTTGAATTAACCATCTACTTGAACCTTTTTACCTCTCATGAGCACTTGAATTGTTATGAATTTTGTAAAAGTTAAAGTGTGGGATGGTTGGTTTGGCTTTTGAGTGGAGCTAATGAAATAAGTAGAAAGGTGCACTGATTTGAAAGAGCAAGAGCCACTTGAATTGAAAAAGAAAAAATATATATATAGTTGTATTGTGTGCAGATAATCATTGATAAGTGGTAACTCTTGATGTAATTGTGCTTAAATAATTTGGAAGTTGATGTATATTGATGTGAAGGTGGAGTCATGGGTCGACATAAGCGTGGGGTTTTAAATATTAAAATGTATGTATTAAAGTGCTTAGGGAGGTGTAGTTACTTTTATATCTAAATGTATCCTACCCGACCCACAGCCTACATTACAACCAGTTAAAGTCCTGCTTGATCCTAGATTGAATGAGCTCAATTAGCAGAGTAGTACATTACGGGCAAGCTTATGAAGCATTTTTTGTGGCACAAGAATATCATTTCTGAGGGTGAGTGAATTCTATTTATTTTGAAGTTCCTCAGTGTGCATGAATTTTATTAATTGTGGAATGAGTCTCTTTTGCAGTGAGCAGGCACTTGATTCACGAAGGAGAGATAAGTCTGAATCTCTGAATAGAGTAAGTAAGCCGATTAGGAATATTACGTGGCTCGCGGGAGTCTACTCTTGAGGTGTAGATGTTACACTAATATATACTCAAACTATGTGAAATATTTTTGGTGTGACGAGTTCGGAAGTCGCTCAGTGAAGTTAGACCTATGTAGAGTGTGGTTTGATTGCTCGGGGATGAGCAATTGTTTAAGTGTTGGGTGTTGATAGTAGGCTATATTTATTCAATTTAGACACTATTTATACTCTAATTTAGCCGCACTTTAGTGATATTTGAATGCTAAAAGATAACAAAATGCTCTAATTAATAATTTTATGCTTTGCAGGAGCCACTCCGAGCTAGGAGGAAGCTAAAGAGTGTTTTGGAGTCAATATGGAATGTGGAAGGCCAATCGAAGGTTAGCTCGGCCGAAAAGGAGCGAGAAAAGCAAGCGGGGAGGTCCCCTCCAGGTGCGCGGCCGCGGAGTTGACCACGAATTGGACCGCGCACTGGAGGCGGAACACTGACGGAAATCCGCGGCCGGATCCGCGGTCGAATCCGCGGCCGCGGATGGGCGAACGGAGGCAAACAACTCAGGGACAATTATGTAATTTCTAAGGCGACTAATCTAAACCTATATGAAGCGTAATTCGCCCAGAAGAGAAGGAGAGTTGTTTTTAGGAGATTTTGGAGGCAAGAACAAGAGGGGAAAAAAGACGGAGAATTTCCTAAGAGTTTTCATCTGCTTCTTCTTCTTACTTCCATTGTTGATTATGAATTGTTGTAGTGAATTTTTATCCATTAGTATGAGTAGCTAAACCCATCATCTAGGGCTGATGGAACCAATTGTTGGATGAAGTTTTGACTACGTTTAGATATAATTGAGTCGTTCTTATTCTATGATTGTTCAACTATGTGTTGGGTTGTGATTAATTGAAAGGGCCCTTGATTAATCGTGTCTAGTTACCTTGTGCTGCTTGAGAAAGAACACTTGGTTAGATTGTTATTGAACAACACCACTTTCGGGTAAGTTAAGAGATTAATTACTTGAATTTAAAAGCGGGGTTAGAGATAACGAAGCTTTGGTGGGATAATTCTGAGTTGCATAACTTGTTAACTAGAGTAGTTCGAGAGAATGCTTCTAGTAAATTATCGTAATTGATCGAGAGATAATTACGGTAGCCTGGAACTCATAATCCTCATAGAGTATTACGGCGAGATTATATATAACGTGTGAGGAATTAGTCCGGCAATTGGGGAAATCAATAGTCCTAGATCCTTTTTACCGTTGAATTCAATCTTATTCTTGATTATTGCTAATTTTGTATCATTTGTCATTAGATAAATAAATTCCATTTATACTCCATTAAAAATCTTGCATCCGGAAGTTATTTGAGCTTATCATTAGCATTGTTAAAAGTTGTAGTAAATAGGTTAGTTTCTTGTGGGATTCGACTACGGACTTGAACCGGATTATATTTGCAGCGACCGCTTAGTTCTTTTTACAAGGCATAGTTGGGCGTGATCAATAATGCATAAAATTTTAAAGGAAAATATGATATGAAATGGTACTGTTATACATATCAAAGTGCATACGATGATACAAATATCTATCAAATGGAATGGAATAACCATTCATTTCATGAATCAGCCAAACATTGTACAAATCATCATCTTAAGGGCTCCTCAAGCCGTTGTAGAATCCTTTTGCTCCCTTTAGTATCTCGCATTTGTTGAGCTTTTATGTTGTAAGATTCATGTTAATATTTTACCGTAACTAATAAATTTGAACTACATTCCAGGAAAAACAATTTGACCACTGTTATTGCTTTTGTTCAAAGAATAAATAGGCGGCCAATAGTATAGATGCCAGGATAAATTGCCAATTAAATAGAATTTCACAGTTTAAATGTGAGCATATCGATCAATTATAGCATTGTGAAGGATGTAAGCAATAAAATTGAATAAGAGAAGCAGGACAGATGGATTAACATAAAATAAAATAAAAAGTGAAAAAACTTCATTTAAAAGGAACTATTTGTGCGAAAGAATGTGATTTGTGTAGAACAATAGAACAATAATGTATAGTATAGAAACAAACCCAATATATAAAAGCTGCTCCTCTTCTTATTGTTGTTATGGTTTGTGTAATACTGAATCAATCTCTCATCTTCCTTGTATGTGGTCTCTCTTGAATTTGTAGGGAAAGATTGAATAAATGTTTCAATGGTTGGATATCTTGAAAAAAAGATGAGCATCAAAATTTTGAATGAGAATAGGAGGATGATTAGGGATTTGTCTTGTTTTTCACTAGGAAAGAGCCGTTAGTGATTATGTTGCGCGAACTCTTCAAAATGTTGCCGTACCCGTATCGGATCCTCTAAAAATACACTACTTTTGGAGGATCCGACACACACCCGACATTATTTTCGAAAAGTTCGAGCAACATAGGTTAGTGATTTGGTGGAATAATGAGAAAATGGGATGGTAAAGAGAAAAATGAGAGAATAAGGATATACTAGGTGGGGTTGCCCGTGCCAGCACTAGCCCAACATTATTTAATTTTGTATGATTTTTAATTGTAGATATAATAAAATTGATATTGTAAGTGTAGAATCGAGTAGAAAATATTGCATGCTAATTTGGTAGATGCCTATTTACATACATTTTGATCAAAAAAGATATTGTTAGCATCACATTAAGGGATGCTTAAAGTACCACGTTAGTTACAACAGGTATTACATAACTATTTACATATTAACAAAAGGTGATGCGTTATGTATGCGGTGTTTGGTCTTTTTTCTGATCTTCTTTTTAGTAGTTCCTGATTAAAAAAAATGCCTGCAAACATGCCTTCTCTGTGCATGTTCTCGATTTTGGATGAGATTTATTATGACATGTTTTTATATGCTTAAAGAACTTTTTACTGATCTGTTTAGCTAACTGGTCAATGAACTGGTAAGCCTAACATAAATATAATATATCTCAAGTGAGTTATTAAAACTATAATTGTCACGATCGCAATTTTTTTCCGTATGATGTCGTGATGACACATAATCTCTAAGACTAGGTAAGCCTAACATACATGCGGAATATGACTAAAATAATGATAAAACTCTCAATTACTCAACAACTATCATAAAAGAAACTTCGCAATTTAGCATAACAAACTTCCCAAAATCTGGTGATAACAAGTCACAAGCTCTACGAATAAGTACCGATCATCCCTATATAACAATGTCTATAAAAGGGAAAGAAAATGAAGTAGACTAGATAAAGGGTGACTCCGAGGCCTGCGGACGCCGGCAGGTATACCTTGAAGTCTCTGAAGCTGAGCTCGTCTCACTAGTGCCTGTACTGGTAGGAGGTACCTAGATCTGTACAAAAAAGATGTGTAAAAGCGTAGCATGAGTACATCACAACGGTACCCAGTAAGTACCAAGCCTAACCTCGGTAAAGTAGTGACGAGGTCAGGTCAAGGCCCTACTGGAATAAATAAGAACCGGTATAAAATAGTGTAACAATGATAACAAAGGAAATGAAACAATAAAGAATTATACCAAGATTAGCTATACTGAACTAAGGCAATAATGCATTACGGAAGAAAACAAGGAATGATATGTCAAGGAAACAAGTAACCAAAACACCAAGTGTAATAGAAATGTATCAATAAGAATCACTACCGAGATATTGCCTCGTAGTCTCAAATCACAAAACGATTCACAATCTTTCATTATATCACAGCGGGAGCCTTGCATTTAGTTTTGAAAATTATTTTTCCCGAAATAGCTTCCCGTGTTTTGGCCCACCTTATCACACTGCGTAGCTTCAAGTAGTTCCCCTACTAGCAACACGCGTATCAAGCCCACATTATCTCACCACATGCGTATCTATATCATAATATATCACAAATTGCACCTCAAGTGTCCAATATCACAACTTGCCAAAGAAGTCAACAATAATGGTATTTTCACAATAAATAGCCCATGACTCAACCACAATATGCACAAGAGTCTCAACAATAGCAACTGGAAGTGAATAACTCAACAAGAATAGTATTTCACAACTTAACAACTTTGCCTCAATGTGAATCACGGCCTTTATAACTCAATATCAATTTCAACAACAAGATATTCCAAGAATAACAATTTCAAGTAAGGAGCTCAACGGTTAAATAATTAATAAGGAATAGAGGAAACTATAATATACCAAGTAAGAGGTAAGGAAAGTAAAGCATGTGAAGATCGACTAAAGATGATGAATATAGCATATTATAGTAACTCAATTAAAGGCATGAAAAGAATCTACATAGCTAGAACCGGTCAATTATCAAATTTAGCCCGTGTACACACTCGTCACCTTGCGTACACAACTTTCACACATAACAATTAACACAAAACAACACTAATCCTAAGGGGTAATCCCCCCTCCCTCCCACAAAGTTAGATAAGACATTTACCTCAAAACACGTTAACTCAATCCACTAATAAGCCTTTCCCTCGATTATCCAACTCTGAATGGCTCGAATATAGCCAAAACAACTGCATACCATAAATATAAACTACAGGAAACTATTCCGAACAATAAAGTTGCGATCTTTAAAGTGAAATAAAAAGTCAACTCTCGGGCCAGCGTATCAAAATCCGACCAAAATTATAAAATTCGAACACTCATTCGATAACGAGTCCAACCATACAAAAATTACTCAAATCGCCTTTCAAATCCCCAAAATTTAGTCTAAGAAGTTTTCACAATTTTTCCCAAATTTCCAACTCAAATCACTAATTAAATGATGAAAATAACAATGGATTCATGAAATATAGCCAAAACCGAGTTAGAATCTCTTACCCCGATGATTTCCTTGAAAACTTTTGAAACATCACCGCAAATCGAGCTCTCTACGTCCAAAAATAAAAAAAGAGATCAAACCCTAGAAGACCCTTATTTCTGCCCAGTGATTTCACTTCTGCGGGTATGGGGTCGCACCTGCGACACTGCACCTGCGGAAATTCCATCGCAGGTACGGTTCCAACTTAGGCTCTGAAGGATCGCACCTGCAGAACCCATAAGTGCATTTGCGCAACCGCATCTGCGGAAGGCCGGTCGCATCTGCGCGTTTGCTTCTGCTCGCCATTGACCGCACCTGCGATCCCAACTGGGCAAGACCAAATTCAGTTCTGCGGCTCGAGGGTCACACCTGCGGCCCAAAGTGAACAAGTGTGATTGCATTAGACACAGCTAAGCTTCAGCAATCACACAAGTCCAAATTTGTTTAGGATTCAATCTGAATCACACCCGGGGCCCATGGGACCCCGTCCAAATATACCAATAAGTTCCAAAATACATAACGGACCTACTCGAGGCCAAAAATCACATCAAACAATATTGATTCAACGAATCACAACCCAATTCAAGTCTATGGAAACTATGAACATCTGAATTCCAAAACTAATGTCGATTCATACCAAAACAACTCCGATCGACCTCAAATTTTGCACACATGTTATAAATTACATGACGAACCTATGCGAACTTCCGAAATTGGAATCTGATCCCGATATAACTAAATTCAACTCCCGATCAAACTTCACAACCTTCCAATCCTTCAATTTTCTAACTTTCGCCAATTCAAGTCAAACGACCTACAGACCTCCAAATCAACATCCGGACACGCTCTTAAATCCAAAATTACCATACGGAGCTATTGAAACCGTCAAAACTCCATTCCGGAGTCGTCTATACAAAAATCAAACTACGGTCAACTCTTTCAACTTAAGCCTCTAACTTAGGGATTATGTGTCCCATTTCATTCTGAAACTCAATGAACCTAAAACCAAATATCCCGACAAGCCACATAACCATAATACAACATAGAGGATTATGTGTCCCATTTCATTCTGATTATCGAATTGAGATTTTTCGACTGCCGCTATGAGATACCTTTCCGGTGAAATTGACAAATCCTCGAAACTTTCCTACACAGGTTCGGGAGGCAGCAGCATTCAGCAGATTTGGAAGCGCGTCCGGACATCCCCGACTGTGATCCAGGTTCATCTTTCTTGAATTGTATTTGCGCACATCTATTTACTGTTGCCTTGCCGGCAATTTTAATTGGATTGCTTGCTTTTTCTATCTTTTCTACTAGTGTTTTAAGCTTAAGGTTTCATCTATCCGTTTTAATTCTGTGTTTGCATAGGGGTAGTTTCTTAGACGTGGTAAATTCATTGTTCTAGTGCCTGCTCACGTTACTGTTCGCGTAGTATCTCCTTTGAGTTATTTTTAGCTCTCGGGTTCGTAGCTTGTAGTCATTCGTCCCCGCTACTTGTTCTTAGTGGTAGTGTTTACCCAATATCTGACCAGGAGGTCAAGAAGCAATTGTGGGAGGATTTGGACGAGATGATGCGTAGTATCCCGCACACAGAGAAATTGTTCATTGGCGGAGATTTCAATGACCATATTGGGACTAGTGCTAGGGGTTATGATGATGTGCATGGCGGGTTCGGTTTTGGGGATATGAATGAGGGAGGTAATTCACTGCTGGATTTTGCTAGAGCTTTTGATTTGGTTATAGCTAACTCGAGTTCTCCGAAGAGGGAAGAGCACCTGGTCACTTTCTGGAATTCAATGGGCAAGACTCATATTGATTATCTTCTCTGCAGGAAATGCGATAAAGGTCTGTGCACTGACTGCAAGGTCATCCCAAGTGAGCACCTCACGACCCTACATAGGCTCTTAGTTATGGACCTGGAGATCAAGAGGAGTAGGAGGAAGAGGGCGGGGTGCAGGCAACCTAAGATCAAGTGGGGTAACTTGACCAAAGACAAAGCTCAGGAGTTAGTGGAGAAGTTGTTGGCTATGAGGGCGTGGACGAGTAGGGGGACGCGTCTAGTATGTGGTTTACGACTGCGAATTGCATTAGGATAGCTGCTAGAGAGGTCTTAGGAGTCACGAAGGGCTCTCCTGAGGGTCATAAAGGGGACTGGTGTTGGAATGGAGAGGTTCAAGGTAAAGTGGAAGCTAAGAAAGCTGCTTATTTGAAGCTAGTGGAGAGTACAAACGAGGAGGAAAAAAGGACTTATCAGGAGTGTTACAGAAAGGCAAAGAAAGAGGCGAAGTTAGCAGTTACAACGGCTAAGAACGCGGTGTTTGCTCATTTGTATGATGAGCTTGGGGGCAGAGGCGGGGACAAGAAGTTGTACCGGTTGGCCAAGGTGAGGGAGAGGAAAACCCGCGACTTAGACCAAGTCAAGTGCATCAAGGACGAGGATGGCAAAGTGTTGATGGACGAGGCACTTATTAGGAGAAGATGGCAGACATACTTCCATAAACTGTTGAACGAGGATGGGGATAGAAGCATTGTGCTGGGTGAGTTGGAGCACTCTGAGAGTCGACGGGATTTTGGGTACCATAGGAAGATTACGGTAGAGGAGGTGGAAGGGGCGATGCGTAAGATGTGCAGGGGCAGAGCGACGGAGCTAGGCGAAATCCCAGTGGAATTATGGAAGAGCGCGGGGCGAGCAGGTTCGAAGTGGCTTACTGGGCTGGTTAATGTTTTTTTTAAGACGAAGAAGATGCCCGAAGAATGGAGGTGGAATACGATAGTTCCGCTTTACAAGAACAAGGGTGATATCCAAAATTGCAACAATTATAGGGGTATCAAGTTGTTGAGTCACACTATGAAGGTTTGAGAGAGGGTGGTTGAGGCCAGGGTGAGGAGGTGCGTGTCTATTTCCGAGAATCAGTTTGGATTCATGCCGGGGCATTCGACTACGGAAGGAATTCATCTGGTAAGGAAATTAGTGGAGCAGTACAGGGAGAGGAAGAAGGATTTGCATATGGTGTTTATTAACCTTGAGAAAGCGTATGATAAATTCCCGAGGGAGGTACTGTGGAGGTGTTTGGAGGTTAGCAGCGTTCCAGTAGCGTACATTAGGGTGATTAAGGATATGTATGATGATGCTAAGACTCGGGTGAGGACTGTGGGTGGTGACTCAGAGCATTTCCATGTGGTGATGGGGTTGCACCAGGGATCGACTCTTAGCCTTTTTTTTTGCCTTGGCGATGGATGTACTGTCGTGACACATCCAATGGGAGGTGCCTTGGTGCATGCTATTTGCCGATAATATAGTGTTGATTGACGAGACGCGAAGTGGAGTTAACACGAGGTTTGAGGTTTGGAGACAGGCCTTGGAGTCTAAAGGTTTCAAACTGAGTAGAACCAAGACAGAATACTTGGAGTGCAAATTCAGTGACGGGACCATGATGCAGACGTAGAGGTTAAGCTTGATGCTCAAGTTATCCCCAAGAGAGCGAGTTTTAAGTATCTCGGGTCTATTATCTAGGATAACGGGGAGATTGACGAAGATGTCATACATCGCATCGGAGCGGGATGGATGAAGTGGAGGCTCACTTCCGGTATTTTATGTGATAAGAATGTGCCGCCAAAACTTAAGGTAAGTTTTATCGAGTGGTGGTTCGACCAGCTATGTTGTACGGGGCTGAGTGTTGGCCAGTCAAGAACTCCCACGTGTAGAAGATGAAAGTAGTAGAGATGAGGATGTTGAGATGGATGTGTGGGTATACCAGGAGAGATAGCATTAAGAATGAAGCTATCCGGGACAGAGTGGGAGTAGCCTCCATGGAGGACAAGATGCGGGAGTCGAGGCTGAGATGGTTCAGACATGTTAAGAGAAGAAGCATTGATGCTCCTGTCAGGAAGTGTGAGAGGTTGGCCATTGAGAGTTTGAGAAGAGGCCAAGGTAGGCCTAAGAAGTACTGAGAAGAAGTGATTAGACAGAACATGGCGCTGCTTCAGCTCACTGAGGACATGACCCTTGATAGGAGGGTGTGGAGGTCGAGAATTAAGGTAGAAGGCTAGTGGGTAGTTTTTAGTTGTTCACTGATAGTCTTAGTAGCATACATGTCCATTCATATTCTTACATTTTTATTACGTTATGTGGTTTTGTTCGCCTCAAATATTGTATTCTCTATTGCTATTATTTAGTATACCTTATCTTTTATCTCTCTTTTTTTCTTTTCTCTTCCTTTTTCTTCCTTCCTTGCTTTCCTCTTCTTCTTCTTGCCCTTCCTGAGCCGAGGGTCTATTGGAAACAGCCTCTCTACCTGCATTAGGTAGAGGTAAGGTCTGCGTACAGACTACCTTCCCCATACCCCACCAGTTGGGATCATACTGGGTTTGTTATTGTTATTTGAAGTTGTTACCACTTTTATCATTATGTGATCTATTTTATTGTTGAGTTACTTTTAGTTGAAATTGTTGTACACGATATCCTTTTGTTGCCGAGTCATTCTCATGCATTTAGACGTAATACTAGTTCGTGCCATCTCTCTTTGATTGTTAGCCTAATTCATACACTAGAACCCAGAGTTTGCCATTTCATGGAGATACTTTCACTATTGAGTTTATCCTTAAACAATTAAATGGAATTGAGGTTATCGAAAGTCATAAATCTATTTTAAATTGAAGTTGTGTTTAAAGGGGGTGGTGTTCTTTGTGAGTTACTTTTCCGCTCATTTTGTTGTTATTGAGATTTTATACACATTGTATTTGAGCCGTGGGCTATTTGTGGTGAAAATATTGATATTGTTGGATCGTTGGAAAGGTTGTGGCATATGGGCATTTGTGTTATGAGTTGATACATCGTGTTGTTGTGATGTTAGCATTTGTGAATTGTTGTGTGGTTTGGTTGTTGTTATGCGGAGTATAAGGGTGACATTTCACCGTTGTTATGCGGGGCATAAGGGTGGCATCTCACTGTTGTTGAATGTACAGAGTGATAAGGGTGGCTATTGTGTTATTGTCGGGGCGGATTGACACTGGTGGCTATTATACGAAGTGATACGGGTGGATGTCGAAGAGATAAGGGTAGCTAACGATATTGTCAAGGCGGAGTGATACGGATGCCAATCGGAGAGATAAGGGTGGCAATATCAGGGATGATGTGTGATGGCTTGGGGACATTGTGTTGGTGATTTTCGTGTGATGGTGTGCTTTTCCTTGTGTCTGTCATACACCTTACGAGACTTGTTTTGTTGCTTCGATGAGATACTCGATGTCCTTGATATTACTTGTTGACTGGGGCTGCAGTAGTACACTCGCACAAGCATACACCGTAGTATACCACTTATACTAGCTCAGGAGTATGAAACTTGACATTTATTGATCATGCCCATGTGTTTCTTGTATTATCCGTCTTTATGTTATTATTGAGCATGTGACCATACCGGGCGGATTGTGATTGTGAGCATGTGACCATGCCGGGCGGATTGTGATTGTGAGCCTGTGACCATGCCGGGGGGATTGTGATTGTGAGCTTGTGACCATGCCGGGCGGATTGTGATTGTGAGCATGTGACCACGCCGGCCGGATTGTGATTGTGAGCCTGTGATCACGCCAGGCGGATTGAGATATTGGCACAAGAGTTGTCTGTGCGTTTGTGATTCGAGATGCAGCACGAGGTGTCGTGAGTATATGATGGCGGGTTGAAACCCGTGACTTGTGACTATGAAATGAGGTATCACGAAGTGATTTCGTTGTGAATCTTGTGTTAGAACGACTTGATTAATTGTTTGTCCTTTGTGTTCCCTATTTGGTTTCAATGGTAATTTTATGGTGTTTTCATTGCTTTACTATTTATATCACATGTTGATTTTGTTGCCATTTACCGATTTCTGCTTTCCAGTATTAGCTTTATATTTCTATACTGCAGAGATTACTTTGTCTAGTGAGTGTCTTGACTGTACCTCGTCACTAGTCCACCAAGGTTAGTCTTGATACTTATGTGGTACCGACCATGGTGTACTCATACTACACTTCTGCACATTTTTGTGCAGGGCCAAGTATTGGAGATATTGGACTCGAGCGGAGTCAGCTTATTAATCGCGAGGATTCAAGGTAGCGTTGTTTGGTCGTCGCAGTCCCTTGGAGTAATTTCCTTATATTGTACTGTCGGTTGTTATTTGAACAGTATTTTATTTCCATCCTTGAGATCATTCCATGTATTCAGCTAGAGTTTTGACTCTGTATTACCAAATCTTGGGAGGTTGTTATGATCATTGTCGCGTAGGCTTGTTCCTCTTTTTTTTCGGTATTTATTTTAAGCTATATTTTAAATTATCATTGTTAAAACTGGCTTAATCGTTGTTAGTAATCGGCTTACCTTGTCTTAGAGACTAGGTGTCATCACGACGCATGTAGTGCGTTTTGGGGTCGTGACAACTATGGATATCTAAATTCCAAAACTAATGTCAATTCATACCAAAACAACTTCGATCGACCTCAAATTTTGCACACAAGTCATAAATAACATAACGGACCTATTCCAACTTTCGGAATCAGAATCTGAACCCGATATCAACTAAAGTCAACTCCGGTCAAACTTCTCAACCTTCCAAATCTTTAATTTTCTAACTTTCGCCAATTCAAGTCGAACGATCTACGGACATCCAAATCAACATCCAGACCCGCTCCTAAGTCCAAAATCACCATACGGAGTTATTGGAACAGTCAAAACTTCATTTCAGAGTCGTCTACACAAAAGTCAAACTACGGTCAACTCTTTCAACTTAAGCCTCCAACTTAGGGACTATGTGCCCCATTTCACTCTGAAACTCACCCTAACCCAAAATCAAATATCTCGGCAAGTCACATAACCATAATACAATATAGAGGAGACAATAAATAGGGGATCAGGGCTAAATACTCAAAACAACCGGCCGAATCGTTACAATAGTTAAATAATCTTTCCATAATTGGTACTCGACAATTAAAACCCTATCCTAATTAAGGTATATAATATTTCATGCAAAAGTTTTGCAGCACAACTCATGGAGCTTTCATGTGCACATACCATTTAAGAGAGCTATTTGTGTACATTATATATCGTAGAAGCTCTCATTTTTTTGTACCAAGTCTATATCTCCGCAAATGAGTTTATGTATATAAGAGGTTAATACAGGAAGAGATCATCAGTTGACAATTAAGGTATGTGGGAAACAACGCAGGATTTATAATATAGTGTTACTAATAGTGCGTTCTTGTGTTCGTTTATGATACTACATGCAGATTCCAATAGTTAGATTCTAATCGAGCTAAGCATGGCCATTTGAAATATCTATTATAACTTTAGAAAACTTTGGAGGGTGATTAGGAAAAACAGAAACGGTAGGAAAATCTCATCAAGAGAATAAGTGATCAGAGGAGAAATTTCTTACATGCACCTTCTAGTCGCTTCTTAGTGATCTTGCATGATTGCTTTTAAGAGCATTTCTAAAATCATACGCTAAGTTAAATAGTGTAATAAATGCCTACATGCAAAGCTTTAAGTTCATAGAAACAACTGATTTCATTCAAGATTACGATTATAGAAGATTTCAGTTGGTTCTAAGGGTAGGCAGACTTGTTCATTAAGTAAAATATAGACAACATCAAATCCAAATAACGCTTTGAATACAAGTTAAGATCTTAGCACGGTTTTAAATATCTGTAGAACCTGTAAGTTCAACATCAAATCTAAATAACGATGTCTATGTCGTGTTTCCTGAACTCACAAAAAAAATGAATCACACAGACACATCGGATGCATAAATTTTTAAAAAAGGAAATAGAACGAAAGCAAAGCAATTGGAAAAAAAAAATCTGAAAAAAATAAAAGAAAGAAGAGGTATAAAGTACCCGTGCTTTTAACATATGTATCTCGATTAAATTCTATAATAAATTGTATGATTAACATGGATTAGACATAAAGGATCAAGCAGGCTATCTTACGTAAACTGTTGTACATTATTAAGAGAAGCAAAACCAAGCTGTCACATCCAACAATAAGACTCGCACTAATAGGAAGCTTTGAGAAACAATTTAGAAGCATCATGAGGTAGGTAACTATAAATTAGTGGATTAAGTTATCGTCGCCTTGAAATCAACTAAATTTTATCTTTGAAACTATATACAAATTCAAGAGAGTGATTAACAAAGAACTCAAAGCATAATTACCTTATTAGATCACGTGAGATGGACGTCTGCTGAATAAGTATAGTATCCAATCACAAGTTTCAGTATGAAGGTATTGATGGATCCTCCATAACCATTCATCTACTAAGAATTAAACACTGATTTTATTAATTGAGAGGTTGTAATAATCGGATGGAATAGCAAGGTTAGTGGCACATTTGCTCTTGCTCGTGCTCGTGCTAGGAGAGCCTCTTTTTTATCAGCTTGCATCATTCTATATAATTCGTGGCGCCTAGCCTTCTTGTCAGCATGTATTTTTTCGAAGTTTTCATTTTTATGATTTTGACATTTCAGTCGTCTACTCCCTGAATGTGAAAGTCAAGTGCATATTGACATTACTGAATGTATGTTCAACATTGGCTGATATGCATGCATGTTTATACTAAGTAAAGAACTGATGCAAAAACTTCCAATACCTATGCATAAATGGTTAGAGGTCAGAAAATTTACCTTCCGGCGCTATTGAATAACACAATACACGACAATCACAACGGATCGCAAGAACTGCAATAACAAAGAAAAAAATCGGGGGGAAATAGTATTAGTAGTAGATAACTCCAACCAAAACAGAGGAGAAAAATGAAAAATTAGAACAACCTAAGAGTTAGAAACAGTCATGCATGTGATGATTAAACAACAGTCAGTTTGATCATATTGCCCCTACCAGTTAGGGAAAGATAGCGCCGCCCAAATAATTTCAAAAATAAAAACCTTAAATTAAGACCTATACAATTTAGTGTATATACCAGCCAGAAAATTGCAAAGTCAAGAAGTATGTGATTGAAAAGTCAAAAAGTATGTGAAGAATTGAGAAAACCCTAATCCAAAATTTAGCACGCTTCGAGATCAAACATACATTTTTATCGCTCGATTTAACACACACCAACCATCGAGCTGTAAAATTAAAATTTATGAACAGAACCTAAAAGAAGATATGGCAAAAATTAAAAGAAGGGAAAAAATATGTGAGGAACATCAAAGAAGAACTAGGGGGGGAACCTACAACAGCCACTGAACTTCAGAATTTACCCACATCAGTATCATCAGCGGATTGAGATCAAGAATTGATCTCGACCCAAAATTTTGCATGTGGGCTGAAATTAATTGAAAGAGTAAATTCCAGAACTGAGCCATTTGGATCAAGGATTCAGTCCAGATAACGCACTGAATCAAGTACATGAATACTATTTAAGAAGAATTCCCCAACCCACTTCTGAATTCCTTGAAAGAACTTAGCCATTTGGTTAGAAGGAACGAAAACAAATAACCAAAAAATGGGCAAAATAGCTCATTTGAAGTCGACGTTGGAATGGGACGGCAGAAACTGGGAATTTTGTTCTATTGGCAAATAATGATGGATTTTGCCTCTGTAGAATGGATCAAATTTGAAATCAAAAGAAAGTGTGAATTCTGCCGAATTTGGAGTACAATAAAGTGCAGGAGTGCACTGTTGCAAAACACAAATGCAAAATTAATTAAAAAACATACCCGTAGATAGAAGCAATTTGAGGAAGATGAAGAGATCTCTAAGAAGCAATGATCCGAAAGTTTATTATGCAAACAAAATGGAGGAAACCTAGTGGGCATTTGGACATAAACAATTGTAAAATTCCAAAAAAAAAGTGAAAAGTTTTTCAAGTAAACATAGTATTTTAAAATTAGAGTTTGTGTTTTAACATAAATATTATTTTGGGTTGTTTTTGAAATTTTATAAGTGATTTGAATGAAATTTTGAAAAATAGCTTTTTGTAGTTTCTTAAATTTTCGAAAAAATTTTAAAATTCATTTTCAAGTAAAAATTATAAATTTTATGGCCAAATAATGATTTTGGAAAAAAATAATTTTTTTTTAAAAAAAATAAAAAATTATGTCCAAACGGACTCGTCTCTGTAAAAGTACTTGGACTCATATAAAACTGTACACAGAGTATTTGTATAGGAAAAATAAGCCACATATATAAAATGACTTAGAATTGATGTGAATTGAGTTAAGTCCCCTCAAGCTTTTTAAGCACACAGGTTGAAAACACCCGTTCTAATATATAGTAAAAAAGAAGAATAATAAATAAGAAAGATAACATATATTAAAGCGAAATATTTTTCAAATTAATGTTAGTGTTGATCATTATCGGGACTCATATCAAAAATGTCATTAATGTGTAAAAACAACATAAAATGAAAAGTAAAATCTTACAAGCACATGTAATACATCCCAGAAAAATACAATTTGCATGAATATAAGAAAACACGTGACATATAACACTTTTCAATAGTGACATAGACAAATGACAATTGCATGAGAGCATCGATAAAAAAAAAGACCCACAATTTACATGGATATAAGGAAACATGTGACATGTAAATAAACTTTTCAAGGAGACCTAGATAAATTATAATAGAATAAGAGTATGGATAATAAGAAAAAAAAACAGTACTTACCGAGTGCGAAGCCATAAACTTCGTCTTCAAGTATAAGAAGAAACTCATCAAGCTTTTGACTCGTCGATTGTGCTATTATATAACGTCTATACGTGATAAATTCTAATAATAAAGCAGTTAATGGTAAAAGTTTATGGGAAGAAATTAATAAAGGATCTTTATATAATTTTAAGCAATATCTTAAGGTGAAAATAAAAGAAAAGTGCTAAAAATTTTGACAAAAAGATAAATACTAATGCTAGCTTAAGAGATATGGTATGTCTATATATATAGAGAGAGAGCTGTGAATTGGCCAGCTAATGTGGCATTCATGTATAGCCAGCTTTCATATATATCTTTTTTCTTTTATTTCACTCTTTCACCCTATTTATTTCTAATAATATTTTATTATCCCACAATCCAGAATAATAAATACTACATAACGGCCCAAAACATTAAGTTCAATAGCCGTTTAGTTTTTTCCTTTGGCAACAAAAGTCCATATAGCCGTTTGGTTTCCTTTTAACATACCCCACGTTCTGAGCGACTCTTTACTCAAAGGTTAGAGTTTCCTCCCAAGGTAAAATTCCCAGCCCTTCTTCAGTTCATGGCATGGTACAGTCGTTTGGTTTTTCCAACTATCTTTTCCTAATAATTCTCCATTCATCCTCATAATTCCTAATTATAATGATATTTAATGTGTATTAATTTCTAATTATTAAATTGATAATTAATCTTGTGCATATTGATACTCCTTTTTAGTAGACTATAAACAGATTGGTGATGAATGTTGTGTATGGTGTGACTTGCTTACCTTCTCTTGCTTTTCATTATTTTCCTAGAATGTCATACTCTTCTCTTTTAGAGTTGGATCTTCAGAGGGATGATTGGTCGATAAGTGATAGAATTTATAGAATATGGGATTTTTTTAATCCTGGTTGGCTTAGATATTTATTGACGAAAAAGTACCTACATGATTCTTATACTTTTATATATAGATTATGTTTGTGGCTTTTAATTTCAAAATACTTACCTCTTTTCTTTTTTTCAGCAAAACTTGATGCATGCTACAATCAACAAGAAACCATATAACAAGTTTAAGGATAAGTTGAGTGAATGTTCTTTGCTAGTATCAAGAACTTCAAAATTGTTAAAAATAGTGGTGGATATAGGCATGTTAAAAGTACTTTTAAAATTAATCTTACTTAAAACTTACGTCAAGAGTCTATAATAAGATATTGCTAGTATTCAGATAAATTGATTTCAGTTTATCAAACCAGATATGATTGACTCAACAGTGAACAATAATATTGTATTATCATGTATATTTATTAATATGTTTTGCAATATTTTTTTAAATATTCATGTAATTCTGAAATAACTATTTTATGCTCTTCATTTGTAGATGTGGTGAGTTGTTTGTGCGGAGTTGGAGACATAGAGATTGCTGGCTCGAGGTGGAAAAAAATGGACATTCAAATTGCTAGTGATTAGTGAGTTGCTTCTCATTTTATGTATCTTTAATTTGTAAATCCTCCAGAACTTTAATTTCCCATTATGTTTCAATGTCTCTTAGACAAGAGTGGTTGCTCTAGTGGTGAGCACCCTTCACTTCCAACCAAGAGGTTGTGAGTTCGAGTCACCCCAAGAGTAAGGTGGGGAGTTCTTGGAGGGAGGGAGCCGAGGGTCTATCGGAAACAGCCTCTCTACCCCAGGGTAGGGGTAAGGTCTGCGTACAAACTACTCTCCCCCAATCCCACTAGTGAGATTCTACAGGGTTGTTGTTGTTGTTGTTGTATATTTCAATGTCTCTTTCTCAAATGTGCTCTCTTGGTAGAGTAAAATCTTTCAAACATATATGTTAGTTTGGTTCGGAAAAAATGAGCTTAATCTGTTGGGATCAATATTGCCTCTCTCTATATATATATATATATATATTGATTATATTTAGATGAATTTTTCATCTGTTAGAGTCTAATCCATCTTTTTCTTTAGTTTTGTCAAACCAAAAATTATTTTTCAGGAAGAATTTGGTGAGAAATTCGATCCTTATTTGTATAAGAAGGATTATGGCCCGTACATCGTGATAGTAACCGCTACAACATTTAAGAATTTTGTGGTAATTATTTTAGATTTAATGATTAAAGTTATATATTCTAATACTTTAAATTTTAGAATAAAGCTATTTTATTATTGCATTTATTGTCAATAGGTGAAGTTAGCTTCGCCACAACATATGCAAGCAAAATATATGTAAATCTCGATGTAGACTACGTAACTTCTTTGATCCAAAAGTTTGCAACTATCTATGCTGGAGTACAAACTTTTGAACGCTCTAATGTTAATAGCATTCCGTTTGAGAAACAATTATTTTTTAACCTGATGAACATCATTGAGTTGTTGGATTGTGACTGGGGTCCTAAAATAGAGGTTATTTTCCTATTTTGCTTCTTAATTTTTATGTTTCTCAAAATACAAGATGCTTCTGATATTATTTTTTTTAAAATGGCAGGAATGCATTGTTACTGTGAGGGGAAAGATTACAGAAATAGACAACTATTTTGGTTGATACTATATTTAATGCAATGCATTCTCAAAGAAGACGTACATGTGAATGATATTTATAATTGCTATATTTACAACAAAAAATGCAAGTTTTCTTTGGTGAAGTAAGGAACCAATCTATAATATGAATTTGATTCTTGTTGTTATTTAAATTAACTGATTATGTAAAATAAGATATAAGATACATGTAAAAATTAGAGACAAAATTGGGAAGAGCGGTGTTGTCTATTTAATTTTGTTGCAGAGAAGCTACTTGATCCATCAGCTCACAAGTTGTTTAGCAAGCTATCAGTAGATAATAATGATGTACCTGAACAAATCTACAGCCTTTGCGAAAAAACCTTTCTAAATTCTCAATTAGAATAAAAACCTTTGATAAGGTAAAATTTTCAAGCCCTGCTTGCAAATTATAATTGTTTAGTCTTAGTTTGAAAATAAAATCTTTTTCGCAAAGGTTGTGGATTTGGGTAGGTACATCATTGTTATCCGATGACAGCTTGTTGAACAACTTGTGAGCTCATGTATCAAGTAGGTTTTCTACAACAATATTAAATAGGATAATACTTCTCTCTCCAGTTTTGTCTCACGCTTTTACATGTATCTTATACCTTATTTTACATAATCAGTTAGTTTAAATAACAACATGAATCAAATTTTACACTACAAATTGGTTCCTTACTTCATCAAAGCTAACTTGCATTCTTTGTTGCATATATGACAATTATAGACACCATTTGCAGGTACAATCTTCTTTGAGCACGCATTGCATGAAATATAGTACCAACCAAAAAAGGTATCTATTTCTATAATCTTCCCCCTTATGATAACAATGTATTTTTATCATTATATATATATATTAGAAGCATGTTGCAATTTTGAGAAACATAAAACTTAAGAAGAAAAATAGAAAAAGAACCTATATTTCAGGACTCTAGTCACAATCCAACGTGTCTTTAACGTTCATCATGTTCAAAAACACCTCTTACTCGATCAAAATGATATTAGCATTAGAGCATTCAATAGTTTGTACTCCATCACACATGGTTGCAAATTTTTGGATCAAAGAAGTTATTACTATTTTGTTTGTGTTGGTGGTGACGGAGCTAACCTTACCTATTGACAATGAATGCAATAATAAATAGCTTTATTCTAGTATCCAGAGTATTAGAATATATAACCTTAATCATAAATTTAAAATAATTACCATAGAATTCCTTAATTGTTGTAGTGGTTACTATCATGACGTACGGGGAAAATTCTTCTTATACAAATAAGAATCGAATTTCTCACCAACTTCTCATAAAGTACTTTTTGATTTGATAGAACTACAAGAAAAGGATGGATCAGACTCTAATAGAGGAAAAAATCATATGATTCATCCAAATATAATCAAAAGATATGTGCAATAGAATAATTGGTAAAAAAGAAGGTAAATTTTTTCAGTTTAGGCAATATTGGCTTCAAAAGACAGGAAGCCCACTTTTCCCGAATCAAACTAAAATATATGTTTGAAAGAATTTACTCTACCAAGGGAGCATATTTGAGGAAGAGACATTAAAACATAATAGAAAACAAAAGTTCTGGATGATTTACAAATTAAATAAACATAAAATGAGAAGTGACTCACTAATCAATAATAATTTGGATATCCCTTTTTTTCACCTCGAGCCAGCAGTCTCCATGTCTCTAACTCCTCACAAACAATACACCACAATTACAAATGAAGAGCATAAAGTATTTCAGAATTACATAGATATTTAAAAGAATATTGCAAAATATTATAATAAATATACCTGATAACACAGTATTATTGTTCATCCTTGAGTCAATCATACCTGGTTTGATAAACAAAAATTCATTTATAGGAATATTAACAATATCTTAATCTAGAATCTTGATGACAATTTTTAGTAAGAAATTAATTTTAAAAGTACTTTCAACAGGCATATCCACCACTACTTTTAACAACTTTGAACTTCTTGATAACAGAAAAAAAAAAAAAAAAAAAACATCACTCAACTTGTTATATAGTTTCCTATTGATTGTAGCATGTATCAAGTTTTGCTAATAAAAGAAAAGAGGTAAGTATTTTGAAATTAAAAGCCACAAAAAGAATCTCTATATATAAAACTATACGAATCATATATGTACCTTTCCGTCAATAAGTATCATATCTAAGCCAATCAACTCTCCATTTTATTGGGATTAAAATGTCACGACCCAAAACTAACCCCTGTCGTGATGGCGCCTATCGTGGAACTAGGCAAGCCGACTCATTTTTAAAACAAACCGATATTTTATTTCAAAGATAATTCCAAGGTTATTTAACAAAAAACCTCCATTTAAAAGAGTTCAAATCAAAGAAAAACAGAAGTGCGGAAAAGAAAAAGCCCGACATCGGGGTGTCACTAGTCATGAGCATCTACTACAATCTGTCTAACAGTATCAAGGCTAACTCAGCCTGGAAAATAGCTAAATATAACTAGAGAAAGATAAGAGGGAGAAGAGCGGGGGCTGCGATCGCCAAACAGCTACCTTACTATCTCCAAGAAAAAAAAATTTGTAACCAGAACACTCAATAACTGCTACCGTGTCCAGCTATACCTGAATCTGCACACAAGGTGCAGGGAGTAACATGAGTACTCCAACTCAGTAAGTAACAATAATAAATAAAGACTGAGCAGTAGTGACGAGCAATAAAGCATATAACGTTCATATCATGAAATCTCTGTAAAGTACAACATGCTTTAAAATTCGTATTTGAATCGAATCATCTCGTTTAAATCCGGTTCCAGTAAAAATCATTTAAAGATAATTTTCCAACAGTTTTTCAAACAAAGGCTCAATGCAAAGGTGGGCAAAAGAAATGATGAAATCATAAACAGCCCCTCGGGCAAAAATATCACTCATATACAGCCCCTCGGGCAAACCTCACAATCACTCTTGCCACTCGGGCATACCTTACAATCATTCTTGCCACTCGCGCATACCTCACAATCACTCATGCCTCCCAGTCACTCAGCACTCGGCACTCGATACTCGCACTCAGTAGGTACCTGCGCTCACTGGGGGTGTGTACATACTCCGTAGGGGATCCTTCATTCCAAGCGCTATAATTTGCATGGACAACTCACGTGCGATAATAATAAAGTATGCTGCACGCGGGCAGCCCCGATCCATACTCATCCTCACCAATCAGGCCCTCGGCCTCACTCAGTCATAAGTATGCTGCAGGCGGGCAGACCCGATCCACACTCATCCTCACTAGTCAGGCCCTCAGCCTCACTCATCCATAAATATCTCAAGCCACTCGGGCATTTCAGTAAAACAGGCATTCGGCCCAAAACATTTATATGCATCAAAATAGAGTCATAAAAACTGAGTTATACGGTAAACAAGTATAAACATGACTGAGTATAGATTTTCAATCGAAAATAATGAGAGGATGGTAAGAAACAGCCCCTGAGGGTCCAAACAGCATTGGCACAAGGCCCAAACATGGCATTCAGCCCAATTAACAGAAATTCTTTCTAAAACATATAAGTATCATATGGTTTCAACAAAGTATGCAACTTTTTAGTTGCTACGGAAAAGACCAAGTCACAAATCCCCAATAGTGCATGCCCACACGTCCGTCATGTGCGTCACTTCAAAATAGTAAAAGGATACGAAATTCGGGGTTTCATACCCTCAGGACCAGATTTACAATCATTACTTACCTCAAATTGATCAAATCTCTACCCCGCAATGCTCTTGCCTCTAGACTCGGCCTCCAAATGCTCCAAATCTATTCACAATCAGTATAAATACCATCAATATATGCTAATGGAATGAATTCCACAAGAAAAGCTTCAAAATTAGACCAAAATTCGAAATTGGCTCAAAAATCGTATGTGGGGCCCACGTCTCGGAACCCGACAAAAGTTACAAAATTTGAAAGCTCATTCAACCACGAGTCTACCCATATCAATTTTACCAAAATCCGACCTCAACTCGACCCTCAAATCTACAAATTTTATTTCTAAATTTCTAAGTTCCAATCTCCGATTTATACCTCAAAATCATGTAATCTAGTCGGATTATTCGATGATAATTCAATATTATGGAGTAGAAATGATCACAAGGGACTTATCTAAAGTTTTCCTTGAAAATATATCAAAAATCGCATCTCCTCAAGCTCCAATTTGTCAAAAATGACGAATGGGACGAAGTCCCTATTTTTATAATTCTGCTCAGACAACCTCGGTTCTGCCTCGATCGTGGTCTTCGATCGAGGTCCTCGATCCTGGTCCTCGATCCTGGCCCTCGATCCTGGTCCTCGATTCTGGCCCTCGATCCTGGCCCTCGATCCTGGCCCTCGATCCTGGTCCTCGATCCTGGCCCTTGATCCTGATTCTCGGTCCTAGGCCTTCGATCATGACTTTGATCGTGGCCCTCGACTCTGGGCTCGATTTCTGGGAGATTTCTGGGTTCGAATCTGGCAGAAGAAATTTTCAATAGAAGGAAATTGCAGCAGTTATTGTAGTTCAATTGTTTTTGATCCGTTAACCATCCGAAACTCACCCGAGGCCCTCGGGACCTCAACCAAATATACCAATAAATTCTAAAATATCATACGAACTTAGTCGAATCCTCAAATCACCTCAAACAACGCTAAAACCATGAATTATGCCCCAATTCAAGCCTAATGAACTTGAAATTTCTAATTTCTACAAACAACTCCGGAACCTATCAAATCACGTCCGATTGACCTCAAATTTTGCACACATGTCCTAAATGACATAACATAGGTATTTCAAAAGTCACCCCCCGGGTTCCTTCTAGACCCGAACCAACTAACCCGATATAACATAATATTGTTAAATAACACAAAAAGAAGTAGAAATAGGGAAAACGAGGCTATAACTCTCGAAACGACCGGCCGGGTCATTACATCATCCCCCTCTTAAACATATGTTCGTCCTCGAACGGGTCTAGAAACATATCTGAAGTCTCGAATAGGCGTGGATATCTGCTCCGCATCTCCCGCTCGGTCTCCAGGTGGCCTCCTCCACAGGCTGACCTCTCCATTGCACCTTCACTGAAGCTATATCCTTTGACCTCAACCTTCGAACATGCCGATCCAAAATAGTCATCGGCTCCACATCATAAGTCATATCACCCTCTAACTGAACCGTGCTGAAATCCAAAACATGGGACGGATCTCCAATATACTTCTGGAGCATGGAAACATGAAACGCTGGATGCACACTCGACTAGCTGGGTGGCAAGGCAAGCTTATAAGCCACTTCTCTTATCCTCTGAAGCACCTCAAAAGGCCCAATGAACCGGGGGCTCAACTTGCCCCTCTTTCCAAACCTCATAACACCCTTCATGGGTGATACCTTCAGCAAAACCTTCTCCCCAACCATAAAAGACACATCACGGACCTTCCTATCTGCGTAGCTCTTCTGCCTAGACTGTGCCATGCGAAGCCGCTCCTGAATCAATTTCACCTTATCTAATGCGTCCTGGACCAAGTCTATACCTAAGAGCCTAGCCTCACCCGGCTCAAACCATCTAACCGGAGATCTACATCTCCTCCCATACAAAGCCTCGTATGGAGCCATCTGAATACTCGACTGATAGTTGTTGTTATATGTAAACTCCACGAGTGGCAGAAACTGGTCCCATGAAACCCCAAAGTCAATGACACAAGCACGCAACATGTCCTCCAATATTTGAATAGTGCGCTCGGACT
>AWOL01S0013274.1:13854-43227 GCA_000715115.1 Nicotiana otophora | reverse complement strand
CCCTCCACAAAACGACGGTAATAGCCCGCCAAACCAAGAAAGCTCCTAATCTCCGTGGTTGAGGACGGTCTGGGCAAACTCTACACCGCCTCTATCTTCTTCGGGTCCACCTGAATACCCTCACTGGACACCACGTGTCCTAAGAATGCTACTGAACTGAGCCAAAACTCACATTTGAAGAACTTTGCATAAAGTTTCTCCTCCCTCAATCTCTGTAATACAATCCTCAGATGCTGAGCGTGCTCCTCCTGGCTACGAGAGTATACCAGGATGTCGTCAATGAATACAACGATGAATGAGTCCAAATAAGGCTGGAATACACTGTTCATCAAATTCATGAATGCTGCTGGGGCATTGGTCATCCCAAAAGACATTACCAAGAACTCATAATGGCCATATCGGGTCCTGAAAGCTGTTTTGAGAATATCTTAATCCCGAATCTTCAGCTGATGATAACCGGACCTCAAATCAATCTTAGAGAACACCCTCGCTCCCTGAAGCTGGTCGTATAAATCATCAATACAAGGCAAAGGATACTTGTTCTTGACTGTGACCTTGTTCAACTGCCTGTAATCAATACACGTTCTCACGGAACCATCCTTCTTCTTCACAAATAGAACCGCTGCACCCCAAAGTGACACACTAGGCCGAATAAATCCCTTATCAAGGAGTTCCTGAAGCTGTTCTTTCAATTCCTTCAACTCCGCCGGTGCCATACGATACGGTGGAATAGAAGTGGGCTGAGTGCCCGACACCAAATCAATACCAAAGTCAATATCCCTGTCAGGCGGCATGCCCGGTAGGTCTGCAGGAAATACATCCGGAAAATCACGTACCACCGGAATAGAATCAATAACAGGAGTCTCTGCACTAACATCCCTTACAAAAGCCAAATACGATAGGCAACCCTTCTCAACCATGCGTTGAGCCTTCAAATATAAAATCACCCTACTTGGTACATAATCTACAGAACCGCTCCACTCAACCCTCGGAATTCCCGGCATAGCCAACGTCACCGTCTTAGCGTGACAATCTAGAATAGCATGACATGGAGATAACCAATCCATACCCAATATCACATCAAAGTCAACCATACTGAGCAACAATATATCTACTCGGGTCTCCAAACCCCCAATAGTCACCACACATGACCGATATATGCGGTCTACAATAATAGTATCGCCCACAAAAGTAGATACATGTACAGATGTAACTAAGGACTCACGGGACATATCCAGAAAATGGGTGAAATACGAGAAAACATATGAATACGTGGAACCATGGTCATATAATACTGAGGCATCTCTGTGGCAAACTGGGACAATACTTGTAATCACAACATCTGAAGCAATAGCATCTGGTCTGGCAGGGAGAGCATAGAAACTGGCCTAACCACCCCCTGATCTGCCTCCTCCTCTAGGGTGACCCCTAGCTGACTGACCTCCACCCCGAGCTGACTGGGCGGCTGGTGAGGTAACTGGTGATGTAGTCGGAGGCTGACTCCTCTGCTGAGATAGACCTCCATGACGACGAGGACGCTTCCTCCACATATGACCAAGCTCCCCACACTCAAAACAATTCCCTGGTGCTGGCGGCTGAAACTGAAGGGACCCCCAAGCACCGGGATGACTGGTAGAAGAACCTGGCATGGAAGAGCCCTGAACAGGTGGGGCACGGGACGAACTCTGAACTGGAAGGGCACTAAGTGATGAGTGGCCCTGATGAGAACTGTGAGAACCATGGCCAGATGATGCACCCCGATGAAATGGCCGAGCTGACTGAGCCTGTCTGAAATGACGACCTCTGCCGTGCTGGAACTGACCCCCAAAAGGAGCACCGTCGAATCTACCCTGACCACGAGGCCTCTTGGCCTCTCTCTCAACCCTATCCTGACCGCGAACCATCTCAATCTGCCGAGCAATGTCGACAACCTCGTCAAAGGTAGCACCCGAAACCCGCTCCCTGGTCATGAGCAACTGTAGCTCATAAGTGAGGCCATCAATAAAACTCATGATCCTCTCTCTGTCCGTGGGAACCAACCAGATAGCATGACGGGCTAACTCGGAGAACTGCATCTCATACTGCGTCACAGACATATCACCCTGGCGAAGTCGCTCAAACTATCTACGCAGTTCCTCTCTGCGGGATCGAGGCACGAACTTCTCCAAAAAGACCACGGAGAACAGCTGCCAATTAAGGGGTGCTGCGCCAACAGGCCTACGCCTCTCGTAAGTCTCCCACCATCTGAGTGTAGCCCCAGAGAACTGAAAGGTAGTGAATGAGACCCCACAAGTCTCCAAAATACCAGCAGTATGGAGTATCCTCTGACACCTATCCAAAAAGTCCTGAGCATCCTCTCTCTCTGGGCCTCTGAATCACTGCTAGGGGTGTTCGTTGGTCGGTACGGTACGGTATTAGGACATTTCGGTTCGGTATTTTTGGTATTCGATTTCTTAAAATGTTATACCAATACCGTACCTAATTAAATTCGGCATGATTCAGTTTTTCTCCTTTCAATTCTGGTTTATTTGGTTCGGTAACTTCGATTTATTCGGTTTGAATACTAACTAGTGCGTAGAGTCATAAAATGTAATATTCTTATTTAAAGTACTCAAAAGTACAAAACTAAAAACGTTTGTTGACATAAATTTTGTCCCAAAAAAGTATATATACCTAGAGAGTGAAAACTCCACATAAAGAAATAAATTTGATCATTAAAAATATTTTATTACTTGCTTAGAGTTAATTGATGAACTTAGAAAATAAAAAAAAGTAAAATTTTAGATTTTTTATATTTATGTTATAATTAATAATATATGTATTGTGCAATATAATATATATTTCGGTATGATATCAATATTTTAGTATTTTATTTTAAAATACCAAATAGCATATCTAATATTATTTTTTTTAAAATTAAACCAAATACCATAATGAATACAAAAAACCAAAATTTTCGGTTTCGATTCGGTAATTCGGCAATTACCAAATTATGCACGGCCCTAACCACTACCAACATAACAGCTGTTGCGATGTGTAAGACCTGCAAAAGTTTTGTCCTTCATTGCAATTGTAAAACTTTTCTCCGTATTAGGGTTTTTCTGTAAACGCTATATATACATGAGTAAGCCTAACCAAGAATAAACACCAGCCGGTCACCAATGCCATTCCACTTAACTTCGCTGATGTTTCTTATCCTTTGCTCCGCCTGAATAACCTATCTGCTAAGTCTGCTCTTCTTCAGTTTTGATTGTTGTCGGTAATTAGTTTTCCTCTTACTCTCTATTTTTCTCACTAATTTTATATCTTCATTCTGTTTTCGAACAATATTAGGTAGATTATCTTCCCTAAATGCATCATTTTTTCAACTATATTTAGGTAAAAATATATGCAAATCGAAATCTCTTTGTTTCTATATTATATGATTTTGATTGTAATGTAAAAAAATGGCTTCACAAAAGAGTCAGCAGCAAGTACCTGTTAATGGTAACCCGTCTGCCGCATGAAGCCTAAATAAACCAGTATCCAAAATGAAGACCCATGAGATTCATTATTATTTCATGACACAATATTTTTTGGTACATTAAATTTATTTTCAGTATTTCTGTATAATTCTGATTATTGGAGGACAGGCACTTCTCAGACAACGGGGGTTTATTTATTTCTATAAAAAACTACCTTTTGCACGGTGCCTACAAAAAGCTGCTTATCACGATTGGAGGGTGTTCTGCTTTTTTTGCTAAGCATTCCTTCAAATTAAAAGTAGCCAAATTATTTGTGTTAATTTTCCTCCTTTATTTGGCGATGATGAGTTGCTAACACGTAAGAAGATCTAATTTAAGCTTGGATCAGCTTGGATCTTCGATGAAATTCACTTGTTACGCTTGGCTTCTGAGCTTTATCTATTAAATTGTTATTTATTTTTGAAGTCTGAGTTACAAAACCTGGTGATAAAAGCAGGGATCAATTGCCTTATTTGTGAATTGGTCTCTCGTAAACGTCAGGGAAATCAGAATTGCATTGTTATTGGGTGAACCACTTGTCCCTTTTCATGATGGAATGGTTCAGTAAACGATGATACATTTTTATTCTAATTACTACAATTTCTGTTGTGCTAGATGTCTACTGATTAATTTTTGTGTCCAAAGTTGAAGATGACAGCTGTTTTAGTTGTTAAGTCAATATCCTACTCTTTAAGCAGTTTAGCAAATTCAGCTGAGCAATTTCTTATGCCATAAGTTCTACACTATTAGGCAGTCTCGATATCACATAATTCCTAATTGTAGAGGTCTTTTCTAGATTAACTAATATTAAAAGACATTACTTTTTTTAAATGTCGACTATCGATCAGTGTAATCAATCTTGTTCTTTTCTGTCAAATGCTCTTATCATGTTCATTTCAAGAGCCAAGATCTCAAACACAAATAAGGCAATTGATACCTGCCTTTTAGATCAGGTTGGCTTCTCACAAAGTTAAAAAACAAATAATTCAATAAATATAGCTCAGAAGCCAAGCATAAATTAAGGGTTTCAAATAGGCGGGTAGTGTCAGATACAAGCGGATAGAAAATGGGGTAATTAAAAAAATGGATATATTAGGTAGATAATACGGATATTCATATTATTAATGTCTTTTTTGAATGTGTATCACTTGTGGGAAAATATTCAATCTAGTAAGTGAATAAATAGTTTTTATACATATTTGATTCATTTTTAAAAAACTTATTATTCAACCCATATTTTAATTATCTTGTAAACATAAGGAATTATCGCAAACCCTTTTTTCAATATTGTTTATTATAATATTACAAATTATAGTCTTGAATATGACTAAATGTTATACAAAATTATTATTTTTATAATGAATTATGCAATATATCATAAGGTGACTGAGAATATTAAGCAATATCCTTGCTTAAATTTTCTTAGTGTGTTTATTGTTGCACTTTAAAGTTTGACCAGCTTAAAGATTTCTATTGCACCCACCCTTCAATTAGCACCCACCACGTGTCATAAAATAAAGGAAAAAAACTGAAAAAACCTTGTCCCCCCAAACATCCTTTTCATCTTCCCAAAGAAAAAGAAAAATGCATAAAAGAAAAAAGCCTGCCAACAAATTTTAGATTAAAGCTCAGACCCAAAGCATGTTTAAAGCAAATTTTAACTCAACAATAATCATGAATTCAAACTAATTTTTAGGTCATGAAACACTAAAATTAACAAGCGCCAATTAAAAATGGCAAAAGGGGTGTGTAGTAATTGACACACTTTTAAAACATTTTGATGTATAATATTATTTTCGTATTTAACAGGTAATACTATAATAAAGACTTTATTACCAATTTTCTCTATGTTAATAAAGACTTTATTACCAATTTTCTCTATGTTTATTAGTTTTTCCAAATACCCTACTTTAACAATTTTTATATAATTAGTATATTAACTTTCCAAGCACTTAGGTTTTTAATATTAGGGCAAAGATCCAAATATGTCCTTACGTGTGTAATACACTTTAATACAATTAATGAAATAGTTAATTAGTTTGGGTGTATTACGTTTCGAAAAGGGCATATATGAGGCCAACTGTGTAGCTTTAAGGACATATAATTCTTTTAAATATTGAAAATATAATAATTAAATTTTAGAGAAAATCCCATAAATATTAGATATATAAATACACTCATAAAAGCCAGTTACACTGAGTACATGAGTATCTATCTATACATCCCAAGTCTGGAAAACACGATTTATAATAGTCTGAGACCAAATACAATACATTAGGAGATAGGGTAGGATAGATAATGTATGTGAAACACGGCAGCTACCTCTAAATCTCCAAAAAATCAACTATGCGAAAAAATCAACACCCACTATGTCCGGGATCATATGCTTCTGCACACGAAATGCATGGTGTAGTAAGAGTACAACCAACTCAGTATGTAACAATAGTAAATAAGAATTGAAAGTAGTGTCGCGCTTCACATCTAAATCCAAATACAGTAATTTCTAACATAAAAGAGTAGTCATGCTCTCAAGTTCAACATTTAAAATTTCACAATAATTTCATATCAACTTTGACTGAAACACAGGATAATGTCTTTGAAATTTTTTCAAAACAGTGATATATGACAGCTGAAATGCAGCAATAATGAAATCAATGCATCATCTCAGAGTAAAAGTCACTCAGTCCTCCCATTCACTCCATCTCACAGTCACTCAATCCTCACAATCACTCAGCACTCGGCACTCGCACTCACTAGGTACATGCGCTCACTGGGGGTGTGTACACACTCCGGAGGGGCTCTTTAGCCCAAGCGCTATAACAAGCCAATCATGGCATAAATCAATAAAACATGCTGCGACGTGCATCCCAGTCCCGTAAATATCCTCACAATTAGGCCCTCCGCCTCACTTAGTCATCAATCTTTCAAGTCTCTCGGGCTCTCAGAAATCATGATAAACAGCCAATAACAATGATATAATGCATCAATAATGAATAAGAGAGACTGAGATGTAATATGTAAATAAAAATCGTGACCGAGTATGAAACAACAATTTAGCACATAATTCAATATGTACACGACCTATATGGATCCCAACAATGTCAACACATAGTTTAAACATGATTTATAGATTAATTTCTCTAAATACGTGAAAAAATGTACGGATGCCAGCAGATTAATCAACTACACAGTTCTATGGAATTGAGCAAGTCATAATTTCTACGGTGCACGCCCACACACCAGTCACCTAGCATGTGCGTTACCTCATAACCAGTCACATAACACATAATCCGAGGTTTCATATCCTCAAGACCAAATTTAGAACTGCTACTTACCTCAATCCGAGCAATTCTTTATTCCAATAGGCCTTTTCCTCGCGATTCGGCCTCCGAACGCCTTGAATCTTAGTCAAAATAATTCGATACAATTAACACGAGGTATATGAATCAATTATATATGAAAATGCTAAATTTTATCATAAAATCTGAAATTAACTCAAAAATTGACAGTGAGAACCATGCCTTGGAACTCGACAAAAGTTACAAAATATGAACACCCATTCAACCACGAGTCCAAGCATACACAATTACTATATTCCAACTCCGATTCGACCTTCAAACCCTCAAATCAATTTTTTGGAAAATTTCTATTCGAATCCTCCAAATCATGAAATAAGTGCTGGAAATAATGTTAGATTCATGAATAACGGACCAAATCAAGTTAAGATCACTTACCCCAGTCCAATTTATGAAGTTTGCCTCTGAAAATCCCCAAACCGGGCTTCCCAACTATGTTTATGTCAAAAATGGCCCAACACCCCGTTTATAAAGCCTATAAACGCCACTGATGTTTTCGAGCGCTGCCTGTGGCGCAGCTTCCAGAACCCCAATAATTTCCAGCACTAGGGCTAGTGCCCCACGCTACCCTCGGCGTTGGCGGCAACGGAAAATCTTTTCCGACACGCAAATGGGCATAACTCTCTCATACGATGTCTGAATTCGACGATTCTTTTTGCTATGGATCCGAAATTTCAATTCAGATATAATGCTTCAATCAAACCTGAATTTGGATCCCATTTCAGTAATGTGATGCCACTTATTCTTGAAGAAACGACGTCGAAACATCCTACATTCGATGCTGAATCTAGCAAATCAAGTCCGATTGACCTAAAGTTTTGAACACAAGTCATAAATGATATAACATACCTATTCCAATTTCCAAAATCGGATTCCGACCCCGATATCAAAAAGTCAACTCTCCGGTTAAACTTCCAATTTAAATTTTTATTTTAGCCATTTCAAGCCTAGTTTAACTACGAACTTCCAAATAATTTTTCGGACACGCTCCTAAGTCCAAAATCACCATACGGAGCTGTTGGAATCATCAAAACTCTATTCCGGGGGTCGTTTACACATAAGTCAATCATCCGATCAACCTTTTCAACTTAAGCTTTCATCTTTGAGACTAAGTGTCTCAATTCATTCCGAAACCTTATCGGACCCGAACCAATTATCACGACAAGTCATATAATAACTGTAAAGCACAAATTGAGTAGTAAATGGGGGAAAGAAGTTTTAATACTCAAAACGATCGGCCGACTCGTTACATTCTCCACCTCTTAAACGAACGTTCGTCCTCGAACGAGTTTAGAATTATACCTGGAGTATCAAATAGGTGTGGATATTTGATCTGCATCTCCCGCTCAGTCTACCAAGTAGCTTCTCTAACTGGCTGACCTCTTCACAACACTTTCATTGAAGTTATGTCCTTTGGTCTCAACTTTCGGACCTGCCGGTCCAAGATGGCCATCGACTCCACATCATAAGCCAAATTACCATCCAACTGAACCGTGCTGAAATCCAAAACATGAGATGGATCTCCGATATACTTCCAGAGCATAGATACATGAAACACTGGATGAACACTCGATAGACTAGGTGGTAAAGCATGTTCCTAAGCCACCTCTCCAACCTTCTTAAGTATTTCAAAAGGTCCAATATACCTAGGACTCAACTTGCCCTTCTTCCCGAATCTCATAACACCCTTCATAGGTGAAACTCGGAGTAGTACCTTCTCTCCTATCACGTAAGCAACATTGCGAACCTTTCGGTCGGCATAACTCTTCTGTCTAGACTGTGCCGTGCGAAGTTGTTCCTAAATCAATTTAACCTTTCCAAGGCATCCTGAACTAAATCAGTACCTAATAGCCTAGCCTCACCCGGCTCAAACCAACCCACCAAAGATCTACACCGTCTCCCATACAAAGCCTCATACAGAGCCATCTGAATGCTAAACTGGTAGCTGTTATTGTAAGAAACTCTGCAAGTGGAAAAAATTGATCACAAGAACCCCCAAAATCTATAACACAAACGCGTAACATATCCTCCAATATCTGAATAGTGCGCTCGGACTGTCATTCCATCTGAGGGTGAAATGTTGTACTCAACTGAACTTGTGTACCTAATTCTCACTGCACTGCTCTCCAAAACTGTGATGTAAACTGTGTGCCAAGAGTTGTTCCTAAACCTTCGAATCACTATTCCACTTTATCACACACATATCCGGGGGTGATCCCACGCCACCCTATTCTATATAGGCATGGCAATACCACGTAATTGAAGATCATTACTTCAACCTTAGCCCATAAACCTTGGAATTTAATTTCCAACATTCAGAATTTCTTTTCAAGACCCGAATCTCACATCTATACACTGTATAAGTATGAACAAACTGTATCAAGCCATAGCTATAACTCCAGATATAATCGTATAACATACTACACAACTCACATACTCGCATCACCATTCTCGATCACAGTAACTACTGAAAACCAACCAGGTACTGGTATTAAACCCCATATCAAACAAAACCTCATCCTAAAACCTTCATACATTGTTGATAATGAAAGAAACACGCGGAATCTCATAACCCCTTATCAGATCAACAAGTCATAGAGCTTTCTCTCCCCAACTAGAACCATAATCACCTTCTAAGATGACTTTCAATATTATCCTCCCAACAACAACAACAACAACAACCCAGTATAATCCCACTAGTGGGGTCTGGGGAGGGTAGTGTGTACGCAGACCTTACCCCTACCCTGGGGTAGAGAGGCTGTTTCCAATAGACCCTCGGCATCCTTCCCTCCAAGAACTTCCCACCTTGCTCTTGGGGTGACTCGAACTCACAACCTCTTGGTTGGAAGTGGAGGGTGCTTACCATCAGAGCAACCCACCTTGTCACTACTAATATATTATCCTCCCAATATACCGTAATAAAATCTTATAGTACCCATTCTAGGTCCAATGACCATATACTATTAAACACAACTATCCCACAAACATGCCACACCAATACAACTCAAGCCATAACTGCGCAACCTTGTACCCAATATGGAAGATGTCTCAAAGAAGAGAACCGCATTGCAAGTTCAATAAGCACCACTACAATTGCAATGCTATAAGCTAATTATATATATAGTAGAACCAAGACACACGAATTTAATAACAGTAACCAGCTCTTCTAGAGCTCACATTAACATCACTCGCACGGACAACTCACATGCTATAGTATCAATATCTGGACCCGCACGGACAACTCACGTGCCAATAAAATCAATATATGAATCCGCATGAACAACTCACGTGCCAATAATATAATCTGCATGGCATGGTCACATTTCTCTAGTCCAAGCATATCAGACATGAGCAATCAAATAAGTACACATGTATATGATAAATGAATTAAGATTCTCATGCTCCTAGATTGGTATAAATAACACGCCACAAAGTAGGCATGTGTAAAGTGTGCTATCACAACTCAATTCAGCAAGTTAACGCAGAAATGGCAACTACCAAGGTTATTCAGGGAATTAGCCTCTTTGAAACCTCAAGTATAGCCTAGGTAGTTCTCAACAAAGGTATGAATACGAGAAACTTTATAACTTTACGCTTAACAGTCAACTCTAGGCATATCTTTGCCTAAGCCTTCTTTCGAGTATGAATACTTGCCCCGATGCCCACACTTGGTTCAAACCTCCCATATGTACGCACTCATGGCGCGCAACTATCACAAATAATTAGCACAATTAGTGCCTTCACTCAGTTTAAATAAAATACTCAACAATTTGCTTTTGAGAACTCCTAGTCCCCCAAATTCATAGAACACATGAACCACCGTAACTGATCACAACTCCAGCACTCAAATGACTATCACATCCTTCATGCACGATCATCCCACTATGAATACTTCCATAATTCTTTTGTGCCGCATAACGATAATTGGAATATCAGCATTCTATCACCCAGGTGAGTACCACAATATCGATGAACATCCGTAAGTCAAAACACAATGCGCCTTCTGAAATACGCACCCTTCTCAGGGATTACCGAGAAGTTATAACATTAATCTAAATATCTGAAACTGACCATTCTATCCAGAATTCGTGACCTTCCCTTCAAGAATAAACTGTCACCTTGTACATGTAAATCTTAATCTCACACAGCACACCACATCTATCATGCCATCATGTGACAAACACGAGAATCTCATTATGAACTCTGAGTCACCAACAAATTATATACCCGGTCAGTTAGAAACCTCCATCTTACTTCATTCCAAGTGGAAATCACAATACATAATACGTTCCCCACACCGGTAGAAAATATCGGACTTAAACCATGGTAGAAACTATCAAGAACACTTTGAAATCTATCTGCACATAACCAAGCTATCAGAACTGAATTCCTCTAACTTGACCAAGCCACGCAGGTCACCAAACCCAAGAATATTGCCACCAAAACATCTGTAAAGTCTCACCACATCATAATTACCCAAAAGAACCGAGCATACCATTACCATACTGGTCTAGCCTACTACCCAATTGTCCTATTTACTTCGAGTTTCTTCTGAATTACACTCAAGTTGACACTTCTCCTTGTTAGAACACTACGGTCCTTACCCAAAGCTCACTACAAGACATCCTAACATAAAACCATACCGCTCTAAGGCCCATAAACCATTGTATTCTTCGTAAGCACCACAAAAGTACCATAACCGAGACCCCGACACTGAAAAGACCTTATGTGGACTTAAAATTATTCCTTTTTACCTTTCTTTCACTGAAATATAGAATCCATAGTCATACAGAATCACCGTAAGTCCCGGAACCATCCAGTGTAATTAACCGATTCTGGCAATATACAAATTCCAAAAAAATTCAATTGATACATATACATTTTGAATCCATTAGAACCCTTTCGAAAGTCACCCACTATGCTAAAATCTAAATTGCACCGCCCAAATGGGCCGAAAGACACGAGCCCCATTAGCACAACAACCCCCAAAGAAGTAACCCCGCCTTAACACCACCAATCAAATTCGTACTTCGTGCGCACCACATCCTTCAAAATAACAATTTAATCATTTCATGATTTTTTATATTTTCATAAAGTGCAATATAACCCGCATTTAAGAAATTTTCTTACTCGAGTAATCCCCGATCTCAACCTCTTCAAGTCATAACTAATTAACAAGTATGCCTCAGACCAAAACCAATACTGCACATAATCGTGCAATCAAATCGTAGATAGAAGACTCCCCCACTTGGCTCAAAGCCATATAACAAAACATCTGATAACTCACAATACCCATACTCTACTATTGTCATAATCCCACAGTCAATTCCACGAAACATGATCACAAGCTCAGGTAACACAAACAAATAAAATACCTCAAATTATCTACTAAGCTCGCCTTCATCCCCGTGACGGTCAAGTTAACATTCTCAACTAATCCAAAATCAAATCTCAACACATATACCCCGCTGGGAGAAAAGAAACCCCCCCACAACATTATAAGGAACACACATATGTAGATTACTCCGAAAGAGATAACTCACCTGCTTAGCCTCAAATTGGCATCTTGCTATACCCTTTCGCAGCCACAATTACTACGGAATCACTTAATATTTCTGAGTTTGAACTCATCAACACGAAATGAGAATCTACTCCGCTCTACAATTAAACAACATGACAGATCCCTCAATGCACTCACAACTCAAGACTGTACGTCACATCAAAACATGAATCAAGTACACAATAGCAAACTCTTGAGTCACAAGTAAACTTTATTTGTCTCATTCAACCTATCTGAACACATACCGCATTCACATAATACTCATCATGTAGTCATTCAACCGCTCATCGAGATACAAATTCCACTCATAGGGATACTACCTAACACATAAGTCCAAACGCATAAGTTCTCACAACCGAAACTACCGAGCTTAAGTTACGGTTTAACCTCGGCCTCAAGTCCTGCAGACTGGCCCATCACTAAAATACAGAATACTCATCTCGAACCTCATTCATGGAATCATAAGCCAGCGATGCACAGATGATACCGAACGCTCACATGCGCACACGAATGTGTGGAAGGGATTCAAAGAGTTATGTTTCAAGACGAATCAATGTCGCACGATAGAATACAAGAAAGTAAAATTTCTTAAGGGTTCGACAGCCTCTCGAAGATAAGTACAGACGTCTCTGTACCGATTTGCAAGACTCTACTAAACCTGCTCATGACTCGTGAGACCTATGTAACCTAGATTCTGATACCAACTTGTCATGACCCAAAATCCTAACCTGTCGTGATGGTGCCTATATCAATATTAGGCAAGCCGATAACATCGATAACCCACAATTTCTTTTAAATACTGAAAACATAATAATTAAATTTTAGAAAAAATTCCATAAATATTGGATATAAATACACTCCCAAAACCTAGTATCACTGAGTACATGAGCATCTATACATCACAAGGCTGGAAAATACAGTCTATAATAGTCTGTGACCAAATACAATAAACAAGGAAATAGGGAAGGAGAGACTAGGTCTGCGAAACACGATAACTACCTCTGAATCTTCGGAAAATCAATTGTGCGAAAGAATCAACACCCATTTTGTCCGGGTTCACCTGGATCTGCACACGAAGTGCAGGGTGTAGTATGAGTACAACCAACTCAGTAAGTAATAATAGTAAATAAGAACAGAAAGTAGTGACGAGCTTCACAACTAAGTCCAAATACAGTAATTTCCAACATAAAAGGATAGGCATGCTCTAAAGTTCAATATTTAAAATTCCACAGAAATTTCATATCAACTTCGACTGAAACAGAGGATAATGTCTTTCAGAAATTTTTAAAAGAGTGATATATGACAGCTGAAATGCAGCAATAATGAAATCAGTGCATCCTCTAAGAGTAACAGTCACTCAGTCCTCCTATTCACTCCAACCGTACAGTCACTCTTTCCCCACAGTCACTCATTCCTTACAATCACTCATTCCTTACAGTCACTCATTCCTTATAGTCACTCATTCCTCACAATCACTCAGCACTCGACACTCGCACTCAGTAGGTACCTGCGCTCACTGGGTGTATGTACAGACTCCGGAGGGGCTCCTTCAGCTCAAGCGCTATTACAAGCCAATCATGGCATAAATCAATGAAACATGCTGCGGCGTGCAGCCCGATCCCATAAATATCCTCACAATTAGGCCCTCGGCCTCACTCAGTCATCAACCTCTCCAGTCTCTCGAGCTATCAGAAATCATGATAAGCATCCCTACATCAATGATATGATGCATCAATAATGAATAAGAGAGGCTGGGATGTAATATGCGAATAAAAATTGTGACTGAGTATGAAACAACAATTTAGCAGATAATTCAACATGTACACGACCTCTATGGATCCCAACAATGTCAACACATAGTTTAAACATGATTTATAGATTAATTTCTCTAAATACGTGAAAACATATATGGATGTCAACAGATTAATCAACTATAAAGTTCCATGGAATTGACCAAGTCACAATTCCTACGGTGCATGCCACACGCCCGTCACCTACCATGTGCGTCACTTCATAACCAGTCACATAACACATAATCCGAGGTTTCATACCCTCAGGACCAAATTTAGAACTGTTACTTACCTCAATCCGAGCAATTCTTTATTCCAATAGGCCTTTTCCTCGCTATTCGGCCTCCGAACGCCTCGAATCTTAGTCAAAATAATTCGATACAATCAACACGAGGTATATGAATCAATTCTATATGAAAATGCTAAATTTCATAATAAAACCTGAAATTAACTCAAAAATCGACAATGGGGCCCATGTCTCAGAACCCGACAAAAGTTATAAAATATAACGCCCATTCAACCACGAGTTCAACCATACAAAAATTACTAAATTCCGACTCTGATTCGACCTTCAAACCCTCAAATCAATTTTTGACAAATTTCTATTCTAATCCTCCAAATCATGAAATAAGTGCTGGAAATAATGTTAGATTCATGAATAACGGACCAAATCAAGTTAAGATCACTTACCCCAGTCCAATTTGTGAAGTTTGCCTCTGAAAATCCCCAAACCGAGCTCCCCAACTATGTTTATGTCAAAAATGGCCAAAACCCCCTTTTATAGAGCCTCTGATGTTTTCGAGCGCCACAGGTAGCATGGGGCGCTGCCTGTGGCGCAGTTTCCAGAACCCGAACAATTCCCAGCGCTAGGGCTAGCCCCCACGCTACCATGGGCGCTGGCGGCGATGTGAAATCTTTTCTGACACGGAAATAGGCATAACTCTCTCATACGGTGTCTGAATCCGATGATTCTTTTTGCTATGAATCCGAAATTTCAATACGGATCTAATGCTTCAATCAAAACTGAATTTGTAGCCCATTTTCTTAATGTGATGCCACTTATGCTTGAAGAAACGACATCGAAGCATCCTACATTCGATGCCGAAACCTAGCAAATCAAGTCGGATTGACCTAAATTTTGCACACAAGTCATACATGACATAATATACCTATTCTAATTTTCAGAATCGGATTCCGACCCCGTTATTAAAAAGTCAACTCCTCGGTCAAACTTCTAACTTAAATTTCTTTTTAGCCCCTTCAAGCCTAATTTTACTACGGACTTCCAAATAATTTTTCAGACATGCTTCTAAGTCCAAAATTACCATACAGAGCTGTTGGTATCATCAAAACTCTATTCCGGGCTCGTTTACATATAAGTCAATCATCCGGTCAATCTTTTCAACTTAAGCTTTCATCTTTGAGACTAAGTGTCTCAATTCATTCCGAAATCTTACCGGACCCGAACCAATTATCCCGACAAGTCACATAACAACTGTAAAGTACTAATTGATCAGTAAATGGAGAAACGAGGTTGTAATACTCAAAATGACCGGTCGGGTCGTTACACTACCATAAACGGAGTAGCATAAAATCTAAATAGAATCCGTTGAATCGGTATTCTGCTACATTTGACGAACAAAATTCATGTGGATAAGAAAAATCACTATCACTGTGATACAATTTTGAAGTTTGATAGCGAGTCTAATTCAAAGCCTAATAGAGATTCAAATGGTGACTATGGCAATCTTGCTTCAACACTCAGGTCGGTGGGATATTACTGGCCGATATGTCGATTTCAATGTCGACAGAGTTGTAATCAACATAGAGTCAAGCTACGATGAGTTAATTTCAGTCATTGCTCGGCAATTATCTGTAGATACCTCTGTTAAAATAATGGAGATCAAATATATAGTCAATGACAGGTGCCCTCCCATAAAAATTCACAATGAATGGGGCTACAAGTGTATATAGAGACTAAAAGGAACTACAAGGAGTTCAGAATGTATCCATTATGTATAATATTGAAGGAATTAGCGCTGGACTGAAATACGACAAATGAGAATATCATTACAGGGTCCTTTAAAAATGCACAAAATAGCATGATACAATTACCATACAATGGTGATACATTCAGCAGTGTTTCTAAGAAAATAAATTTGATTGAGGTGGATCCATGTGATGACAATGGTGGTTGCGAGTGTTTAATAATAGCAGACACACTACCTAAAAGTATTGAGGTCAGTCAGATTTACCAAGACAAATATATGATTGTGAGTGCGATGAAGCATTACGAAGTTATGAACAAATTCCAATTCAGGGTGAAAAGGTCATGTGAAAATACGTAATTACTTTTGATAAATATATAAATATAATATTAACATGCAAAGAAATGTATGTATTCCTGGTTACTGTCTTTAATTTTGGTATGGTAAGTGGATTAATTTCGCTTGATGCTTAAGTAAGTAGATTTTTGTTAATTAATTAGTGCGTTAAAGGGCTTTTACTTTTGATTTACAATTGTATAACTTTTGTATGTTAATTGTATTTCATAATTTTTTGACTTCCCAGCTACTGCCTCGAGTGCCTTAGCAAGCATTGTGCATGGAAATTTAGGTCTACAAGCCTTAACAAATCAACCATGTTCAAGGTAAGGGAATTCAACATTGCACACACATGTTCGTTGATGGATAATACTTATATACGTCGGCAAGCAACTGCCAAGGTCGTTAGGAGTATTATCATGACCAAATATGCAGATCCAAAAACTATATACACACCGAAGAACATACAATTCGACATGCTGAAGGAATATGGTGTGAACTTAACATACATGCTGGAGAGCACAACAAAATGCTTTTCGAATGTTGCGAGGTGATCCAAGTGAATCCTACAACCGACTACCTAGCTATTTATATATATTGGAGAAGACTTACCCCGGATCAGTTGTGAGGTTGGAAAAAACAGATGATGGGTGCTTTTTATATGCATTTGCAGCTCTATACACATCGATAAGGGGTTGGGAGTATTGTAGGCCTATTGTGGTTGTGGATAGTAGCTTCCTCAAATCCGCATACAGGGGGACCATACTAACTGCAAGCACATTAGAAGCAACATGTAATTTCTGTACTTATAGTGGATTTTTTAAAGTGTATTTCAACTGCATGAACATACTGTCATATCTTAATTCCATTTAGTTTTCTTTAACTGTGATATGTATTTATTAGTATTGTATTGTATGTTTTGTGTATATTATGTGTGAGTAGAAACAAAACATATAATTGTGTATTATAAATATCTGTTGTTAGTAGGTATATTGTATAAACATACAAAGAATGTTTATAGTTAGTTATAGCTATCTATATTGATAGTACTTTTTGTGTATATAATAGATATTTTATTCGATTATTGGGTGGTCAATTGTTGATGGGAAAAATGATGCCTCGTGGAGGTGGTTCTTCGGGAGGTTTTTGGTGAAAGACCACAAATGTGTTTCGTGTCGGACATGCATGAGGGTATCATTAAGGCTATGTCTATAGTGTACGACAACGTCCCGAATTTTGCGTGTATATGGCATATATGGAACAACGTAAAGACAAAATACAAAAAGGCTCACGAACAACTGAGTTCGTTGTACTTTGCGTTAGCAAGAACATACACTATAGACGAATTTAATGAACTAATGTCAAAGGTTGAAGAGATAGACCCACGAGTAAAGAGTTACTTGTATCAAATTGGCTACCAAAAGTGGTCTCGTGCGTATGCAACGGTGAATTGAACTTGGACGATGACATCAAATATTGCAGAATCGCTGAATGCAGTTAATAAAGACGCAAGAGAATTACCAGTAACTGCTTTGTTAGAATTCACGAGGGAGGTGGAATAGCACTACCATGATGAATGCTACCGGGTCCTTTACATTTCTCAGGAAACAATACCACAAGATGCTGGAGGATAACGAAGTTTTATCACAAAGCATGTGAGTAAGTATCGTCTTAACTATATGTATTTATATTTTATGGGTAATATATTGTACTCTGTGCTTTTCCCTTTTTGTTTTGACAATTAGGTAATTTGTTATTTCAATCTATCTGAAAGCTACTTGCAAGAATCTGTAATCTAACGTGTTGACTTGAAAAAGGCACATATTGTAAAAGGGCAAGTTCCCAAATAAAAATTCTTAGGAATTTAAAGGAGTAGAAAGAGGTTGAAACAGCAGATTGCTTTAAGAGTATGGTCAATATCCTAGAAAATATTGAAAGTAGGCAGTATTGATTGTATTTTTTTGTTCTTTGAACAGTTTTGTATGATAAATGTATGTTTATTGTATACCTAGGTGTACATATTACATTTTATTCATTAAATGTGTGGATTTGTTAATCTTTATAGGTGCGGAGTTCAACATAGTATGTGCATGCAGTCACAGATGGTTGTAAGAGATTCATAGTTTGCCTATAGAAAAGGAATTGCAGTTGTGGACGTTTTCAATCGGATGAACTGCCATGTGGACATGCATTGGCTATTTTGCCGATAGAAAAAACCTAAGAAGTGACGAATATTGCTCAGTCTACTACACAAGGGCAAATATTCTTAAGACATATGAAATTGTGGTGGACCCTCTACCAGATGAAAGCAAATGGGATATTCCTTTTGATATTGCGGAGAAGGTTGTATATATTACCTCCTACCGGGAAAAGGGCTCCGGGAAGGCCTCAAAAAACAAGATACAAAACTTTTAACGAAGTGAAAGCTAAAAAGTATAAGGTGTCGTGCAACAATTGTGGAGGGTTATGACACAATAAGAAGACATGTCGCAATGTTCCTTAGAGAAAATAGAATAGTTAATTCTTCCAATAAAGTACTTTTTATGTGATGCAGTTTAGTGTCAAACGTTTATCTGTTGCAGTTTTATATATTAATTGAATGTTTATTTGTTGGTATATTAGCTTTTTTATATTTTTTTATTACAATAAATATATGAAATAAATGGATATAATTGGTATTTATTATGCATCAGTAGAGTAGAATTTAAAAATGAAACAGAGTTATAAAATCTCGTCAAAATTGTATAGGAATAGTATTATCATTCTAGTGAAATGTAACAAACACCACCTAAATATATTATAATTGTAGGGTAATAGTATTATAATTGTACAACATTTGTAGCATAAATGTTTTGGAGATCGCGTAGATCTGGTATACAAAGGTATCAAATTTTTATCAATTTTGTATTACATTTTGTATATGTAGTTTGAATAATATGTGTATAAATATAGTGTTAAATTTAAATGGAACGTGTGTAAAAAACTGTATCTTAAATTATATAGGAAAATTTTAATACGTAATAATATTATACCTAAATGTCTTGTAATTGTATGCTAATGATATTAAAACTGTATATTATTTGTAGCATAAATGTGTTGGAGATCCAATATATATGTTATACAAAGGTATCAAATTCTTATTAATTTTTTTATAACATTTTGCATATACAAATGGTATAATATGTGTATAAATATAGTAGTAAATAAAAATGGAAAAGGTGTATAAGAATTGAATCGTAACTGTATGGGAATTGTATCAAACAAAATTTTACAAGTATACACTAAAACAATTAAAGGCAAATGGGAAAGAATAATAACAACTGAGTCAAAATGATTCATGTGTATTCTGCATCCATCCTAGAAAAAGATAACTAATTCTCGAAGCTAACTAACCATTTCTTCAAACAAAGCAACTACTACATCATTTAACAGGACATCAATATTAGTATTCACAAGTATTCACCAGAAGTTATCTCCAGAACTTTTAATATTATCAAACAAACAATAGAACAACTCAGTCAAAGGCGGATAGCACTACTATACCGGTGTATATTAAATGTATTAAATCAGTACCATGAGTAATAAAGATTATAAATGTATAAAGTTGCCGCAGAATTGTAAATGTTGTTCAAAAATATAAAATTTCCTGGTAAAGAACTACAACAATTTAAACAGCATAACATATCAACAAAATACTTAAATTGTAACGTAAGAATCATTATAAAGACATCAAGTCCTTAGCATCCAAACTATTACAGTCCAAGTTCCCAAAAGACATCGTCTTCAAATTTCTTATAACCTATTTGTTGCGAACTCTGAATCTTTGTTTCTTTGGTGGACCACCTCTCTTCCTTACAATCCTGCCGGTGACCTCACTATCACTAATAGCCCCCAATTCTTGTTTTCTTCTTGCGTAATCCCAAAGGAGAGCTCCAAAGCGTCTACGATGCTCTTCTACATTAAAGTTGACACTTGGAATTGAAAACTCATGTCACGACCCAAAATTCAACTAGCCGTGATGTCACATAACTCAACCCATTAGGTAAACCAACTATTCACTAACCAATTCCAATGTAATTTAACAAGACAATTAAGTAAAAGAAAATATCTAAATCTTATACATTCCCCAAGGACTGGTAGTACAAATCATGAGTTTTTAAGATTAGAATTTACAAAACTGGTATGAAATAAATACATCATCTGTTCGAAATGTACATAAACAAATTCTTATAAATCTAAAGCTACCATGAACAAGAGGCCGCTACAACCAGAATGCAGGTACGTCTTCAATTCCAGCTCCCGTCGAGTACAACAACATCAACATCCAATATCTGTACGCAAGGTGCAGAAGTGTAGTATGAGTACAACCGCCCCCATGTACTCAATAAGTAATAAACCTAACCTTAGGTTGAAAGTAGTGATGAGCTTGTACCAAGGTCGGGTCCAATTTCAATAACCAACAATAGTTCATAACAAAATAAAATAAGTAATACCAGAAGTAACTCAACGATCAAATGCTCAACAAAACATGATTTCTGAAAATAGTTCTACCTTTCAAGTACATCAATGGAAACCCAAATCGTTTACCGAAGTTGCCAAAAATATGAGTAAGTTGAAAACAGTAATTTTCCCAAAAATCCTTTTCACAATAATTAAGATATTTTATTTTCTTTTCATATAGCCAGTGAAAAATACATCATTATGCCCATAGGCCAGTATGTGTGAGAAGTCATGAATAACGTGATACCGTACAACATGAGGAAAATACATCTCTATGCCTGTATGTCATGTGTGCATGCCAATGTAATGTATCTCAGTGATAATACCATATGCATACTCTCAGAGTATCAATTCACTCAGTCCTCCTCATCACTCAGTCCTCACAGTCACTCAATCCTCCCAATCGCTCGGCACTCGGTACTCGGCACTCGGTACTCGACACTCGGTACTCGGCACTCGTACTTAGTAGGTACGTGTGCTCACTGGGGATATGTACAGACTCCGGAGGGGCTCCTTTAGCCCAAGCGCTATAAACCGCACGGACAACTCACGTGCTACACGGACAACTCACGTGCTATAGTATAAATATGTGGATCCGCATGGACAACTCACGTGCTTCACGAAAAACTCACATGCTATATAAATATCTTGATTTGCATGGATAACTCACGTGCTATATAAAGCCTATAAGGCCTGCTACAGGTGGGCAGCCCCGATCCACATGATAATAATAATGTATATAAAGTCAGCATGACCTACTGCGTCATGCAACACGATCCCAAAGATATCCTCTCAGTCAGGCCCTAGGACTCCCTCAGTCATCAATCTCTCCAGTCTCTCTCTCATGGGCTCACAATATGTGATGACCCAAAAAGTCATCTTTAAATTTAATAATTATTTCTATATTCTGAGACCTCAAATAGCACCATTCAACTTTTCTCAACTTGCGTGCGCAGTCCGTAAATTTTTTTGAAAAGTTTTTATGTGAAAAATTGATTAAAATGTGAAATAAAGCTTTAAAACTCAATTGGGTTGACTTTGGTCAATATGTTTAGCTAACGGACCCGGATCAGTATTATGACAATTTCAATAGGTCTGTATTGTGATTTGGAACTTGGGCGTATGTCCGAAATTAAATTCGGAGGTCCCTAGCTCAAATTATCTCATATTGTCGAAATTTTGAAGTTTAAAGGCTTAATGACTTTAAAGAATTGACCAATGTTTGACTTTGTAGATACCGGGTCCGTATTTTAGTTTCGGAATCCGGTATAGCTCCATTACTATATTTATGACTTATGTACCAAATTAGGTACGAAACAGAGTTGGTTTGACGTGATTCGGACGTCCAGTTGTTAAAATAGAAATTCTAAAGTTTTGTTAAAAATCTCATTTGATTTGGCTTTCGATTCGTAGTTTTAGGTATTAAATTAGTGTTTTGATCGCGCGAGCGAGTTTGTATGAGGCTTTGGACTTGTGTGCATATTTGGTTTGGAGCCCTGAGGGCTCGGGTGAGTTTCGGACGAGCCTCGAACCATTTTGTTCAAGAAAACATAGCTGAAATTCTAGTGCTTCACAGTATTGGTTTCCTTCTATGCGATCGCGTGACTATGTCGGCCATCGCGAAGGGTTAATGTCATTGATAAAAATTTAAACTATGCGATCGCATAGTAACGTCCGCGATCGCACATGACAGCAGGCAAAGCACCGCGAACGCGAGGGCCAAGCCGCGTTCGCGTAGAAGGAATGAGGCAGAAGCTGAAGCACAAAAAATTGTACTACGCGATCGCACAGAGATGTTCGCGATCGTGGAAGGCTAAGAAATTGTGCTTCACGTTCGCGAGAGCACTGCCGCGTTCGCGTAGAGCAAAAAGCTGAGCAGCCAAAAATGTGCTTCGCTATCGTGAAGCATTGTACGCGATCGCATAAGGTAAAATCTAGGCAAACAGAACTTAAGTTCTGGAAATGGGATTTCGTCCCATTTTCTACCATTTTTGATTTTGAGCTCGGGTAAGACAAATTTTGGGCGATTTTTATGAAAAAATATTGGGGTAAGTGTTTCTTATCCTATATTGATTATATTTCATGATTCCATACTCATTTACATCATGAATCCGTGAATTTATGGCGGAAAAATCAGATTTTTATATAATCTTCAAAAAATCTAAAATGAAGATTTGAAAGCCAATCCGATGTCGGAATTCGATAATTTTTGTATGGTTGAACTCGTATCGGAACGGGTGTTTGGATTTCGTAAGTTTTTTCGAGAATCGAGACATGGGTCCCACTAATGAATTTTGAGATAAATTTTGGATTTTAATCCGGAAAATTAGTAAATTAATATGAAAATAATTCCTACGATTTGTATTGAATATATTAAATTATTTATGACTAGATTTGATTATTTCAGACACTAATGCGCGAGGCAAGGGTGTATTGAAAACTTGAGTTTGGTTGCAAAGTGAGGTAAGTATCGTGGTTAACCTTGACTTGAGGGAATAGAACCGTTAAATTATTTTTTATGTGAAATACATGTGAACGGTGTATAGGCGAGGTGACAAGTGTCTATGCATCATCCAATTAATTGTTTGCATAATTACTTGAAAAATCATAAATAATTTTAAATCATGAATTAATTATAATATTAATTGTTTCTCTCGTGTTCTTTGCTCAATATCATGCCTTGAATCCATGCTATAATTGCTACATACTTATTTCATTTATGTGACTTAATTGCCACTTGACGTTTAGCATACTAATTATTAAAATACCTATTAAATCCTTAATTTCCACAATTAATGGCTACTTGTCATCACTTATTTCTAATAAATCATAATTATTGTATGCTTGTTGTCTTATAATTTTATATTAATTATTGTATTTATTGGAGTAATTTCTTTTATAAGAATTGGTAAGTGAATATATTGGAGGAGCGGGTTGCACGCCGCAACAGAAATGAAAGTGAATATATTGGAGGAGCGGGTTGCACGCCGCAACAGAATTGATTGAAATAAATATATTGGAGGAGCGGGTTGCACGCCACAACAGAATTGATTGAAAAGATATATTGGGATCGGGTTGCACGCCGCAACAGAATTGAATATGAATATATTGTGGGATCGGGTTGCACGCCGCAACGGAAACTGATTGAAACAATAATTAGTTATGACTGCCGAGTTGGCTTCAACTGTTGAAAAAAGATACTTGTTTTATTTCTATTATTGTTGTTATTATTGTTATTGTGTACATGTTAAAGTATGTGACCTGCCTTAGCCTCGTCACTACTTCATCGAGGTTAGGCTCGGCACTTACCAGTACATGGGGTCGGTTGTACTGATACTACACTCTGCACTTCTTGTGCAAATTTCAGAGTTGGTCCCAACGACGTACCATAGACTTACTCGGATTCAGTTATCAGTGGAGACTTGAGGTATAACTGCACGACGTTCGCAGCTCTGAAGTCCCCTTCTACTTTATTTTAGCTGTGTGCTTTCTTTCAAATAGCTTTATTTCGTTCAGACCCTTGTTTGTATTATTCTAGAAGCTCGTGCACTTGTGACACCAGTTCTGGAATGGTATTTAGACATCACTATTATTATAGATTATTCACTATATTTCAGACTTATACTTCTGCATTTGTTTTATTTTTATTAATTAATTTAAAAATTGTTTAAAAATGGCTAATATTATTCTAACGTTGGCTTGCCTAGCAAGTGAAATGTTAGGCACCATCACGGTCCCGAATGTGGAAATTTTCGATCGTGATAGTTGGTATCAGAGCACTAGGTTACATAGGTCTGACGAGTCATGAGCAAACTTAGTAGAGTTTGAAGGATCGGCACAGAGACGTCTGTACTTATCTTTCAGAGGCTATGAAGTTTAGGAATAATAACGCTTCTTTCTTATCCTGTCGTGTGATTTTATTCTATCATCGATAATTGAACCATTCTATTCTTATTCTCTCATATATGGCAAGAACACGTAATACATCTACCGACGAACATGGACCAGAGCCCCCGGTAGCAACTATGGACAGGGGTAGAGGTCGAGGCCAAGGTCGTGCTAGAGGCCGAAGCAGAGGTAGAGGCAAAGATCAGTCTAGAGCTCGAGCAGCCGCACCTGTTGTATAACCTCAGGTGGATCTTCAGGAGGAGGTTCCAGTTCAGACCGTACCAGTTGGACCAGTTCAGGTCCCGAAAGGATTGATAGCTACTCCAGTACTTCAGGACGCTCTAGTCTATTTGGTAAGTCTTATGGAGGGAGTGGCCCAGAATGATACATTTCCAGTGGCACCAGCCATCTCACAGGCTGGGGGAGGAGAAAAAACTCCCACTACTCCCGCTCTGGAGCATATGGCTCCCCAAAATCAGGCTCCAGTAGCCCCGCCATTTGGGGTAGTTCAGCCAGTTGTTGCGGCACAGGCCGGTGATAGGCCCGCCATGTCTTTTGAGGCCTTATTGAGACTGGATAAGTTTACCAAGCTCTTTCCAGTTCACTTCAGTGGTACACCTTCTGAGGACCCACAGGATTATCTTGACCGCTGTCATGAGGTGCTGCGAAACATGGGTATAGTTGAGAGCAATGTGGTCGATTTTGCTGTATTTCAAATGACGGGTTCCGCCAAGAGGTGGTGGATAGATTATACATTGACCAGACCCGTTGGATTGCCTGCATTGACCTTGGAATAGTTCTCACAGCTATTTCTAGAGAAGTTCCTCCCTATCATATTAAGAGAGGATTACCGCAGACAATTTGAGCATCAATAATAGAGAAGTATGACTATTACTGAGTATGAATCCTGTTTTGTGGATTTAGCTCATCATGCTCTCCTTTTATTACCTACTGAGGGAGAGAGAGTGAGGAAGTTTAATGAGGGACTCACTCACCCTATCAGGCTTCATATGGCCAATGGGACTGGAAGTGAGATTGTCTTTTAGGCGGCTGCTAATGTCGCGAGCTGGATCGAGATGGTTCTTGCACAGGAGAGAGGGCAGAGGTCTAATAAGAGGCCTAGTCAGTTCGATGGTTTCAGTGGTGCCTCGTCTGGAGGCAGGGCTAATTTTGGTAGGGGTCATCCTCCAGACTATTTCATTCATCACTTTAGGCATCTCCCGGTGCTTTAGGGAGTCACGGTCCTATTATGCCTTACTCTGGACAACCAACATTTAGTGCACTACCACTCTAGAGTCACTACAACGGTTATCTGGCTCGTTCGAGTCAGCTTCAGCAACCACGACATCAGGATGGGTGTTATGAGTGTGGGAACATTGGTCACATCAGGAGGTATTGCCCTAGGTTGTCGAGTAACAGATCTCGACAGGATTCTCGTGCCATCATACCGGCACCGGTTGCTTCATCGCTTACTCAGCCAACTAGAGGTAGGGGTCAGGCAACTAGAGGTGGAGGTCAGGCCATTAAAGGTGGAGGTCATGTCATTAGAGGTGGAGGCCAGACAGTTAGAGGCCGTCCCAGAGACGCAGTTCAAAGTGGTGGGCCCATCCCCGATTTTATGCTTTTCCAGCTAGGCCTAAGGCCGAGTCATCCGATGCCGTGATCACATGTATTATTCCAGTTTGCCATAGATATGCTTCAGTTCTATTTGATCCAGTGTCTACTTATTCCTATGTGTTCTCCTATTTTGCTTCGTATTTGGTTGTGCCTTGTGATTCTCTGAGTGCTTCTGTGTGTGTATCTACACTGGTGGGAGACTCTGTTATAGTAGAACATGTCTATCATTCGTGTGTGATTACTATTGGTAGTCTTGAGACTAGTGTGGATCTTCTACTTCTTGATATGGTAGATTTTGATATCATCTTGGGTATGGATTGGTTGTCACCTTATCATGCTATATTGGATTGTCATGCCAAGACGGTGACCCTAGCCATGCCGGGGTTGCCTCGGTTAGAGTAGAAAGGAACTCCTGGTCATTCTACTAGCAGAGTTACTTCTTGTATGAAGGCTCGACGTATGGTCGAGAAAGGGTGTCCAGCCTATTTGTCTTATATTCGCGATCCTAATGCGGATGTTCCTTCTATGGACTCAGTACCAGTTGTTCGTAAATTTTCAGAAGTATTCCCTGCAGATATGCCAGGGATGCCACCCGACAGAAATATTGATTTATGTATTAATTTAGCTCTGGGCACTCAGCCCATTTCTATCCCACCATACCGTATGGCCCCGCCGAAGTTGAAATAATTGAAGGGGCAGTTACAAGACTTGCTTAATCAGGGATTCATTAGATCCGGTGTCTCGCCCTAGGGTGCACTAGTATTATTTGTAAAGAAGAAAGATGGTTCAATACGAATGTGTATAGATTATCGGCAGTTGAACAGGGCTACTATCAAGAACAAGTATCTACTACTAAGAATTGATGACTTATTCGATCAGCTTTAGGGTGCCAAGGTGTTTTCAAAGATCGACTTGAGATCTGGTTAACATGAGTTGAATATCAGGGCATCTGATGTCCCTAAGACAACTTTTCAGACTCGGTATGGGCATTACAAATTCCTAGTGATATCATTTGGGTTGACAAATGTCCCAACAACATTTATGGATTTGATGAATCGAGTGTTCAAGCTCTATTTGGATTCTTTTGTGGTTGTATTCATTGATGATATCTTGATTTACTCCAGTAGTCGAGAGGAGCATGAGAAGCATCTTCGGAGTGTGCTTCAGACTTTGAAGAATACTCAGTTATATGCTAAATTTTCAAAATGCGAGTTTTGTTTAAACTCGACTGCGTTTTTGGGGCATGTTGTATCGCCAGAAGGCATAAAGGTGGATCCTAAGAAGATTGAGGCTGTTTAGAATTGGCCTAGACCTACTTCAGTTACAGAGATCCGGAGTTTCCCGGGTTTAGCAGGTTATTATCGTCGGTTCATGGATGAGTTTTCATCTATAGCAAGCCCATTTACCAGACTGATCCAAAAAGGTACCCCATTCAGATGGTCAAACGAATGTGAGTTGGGCTTTCAGAAGCTCAAGACTGCTCTAACTACGACGCTAGTATTGATATTACCTATAGTTTCAGGATCTTATACGATATATTGTGATGCATATCACATTGGTCTTGGTGCAATATTAATGCAAGATGGCAGGGTGATTGCATACACGTCGTAACAATTTAAAGTTCATGAGAAAAATTATCTTGTTCCTAACTTAGAATTGGCAGCAATTGTTCATGCGCTGAAGATTTGGAGGCATTACCTCGATGATGTCTCGTGTAAGGTATTTACTGATCATCGTAGCCTTCAATATCTGTTAAAACAAAAAGATCTTAATTTGAGGTAGAGAAAATGGTTGGAGTTGTTGAAAGACTACGATATCACCATTTTGTATCACCTCGGAAAGGCTAATGTGGTGGCCAATGCTTTTGAGTATAAAGGTTGTGAGTATGGGCAGCCTTGCTTATATTTCGGTTGGTGAGAGACCATTAGCCGTAGATGTCCAGACTTTGGCTAATCAATTCGTGAAGTTAGATGTTTCAGAACCTAGTCGGGTTCTAGCTTGCACAGTCGCTCGGTTTTCTTTATATGAGCGCATCAGAGAGTGGTAGTATGATGATCCTCATTTACTTGTCCTTAAGGACATGGTGCGATACGGTGATGTCAAACATGTTACTGTAGGGGAAGATGGAGTTATACGAATGCTTGGTCGTATTTGTGTACCTAATGTGGATGGACTTTGTGAAATAATTCTGGAAGAGGCCTACAGTTCCAGGTATTCTATTCATCCAGGTACCGCCAAAATGTATCAAGATTTATGGCAACATTATTTGTGGAGGAAAATGAAGAAGGAAGTTGCATATGTAGCTCAGTGTCTAAATTGTCAACAAGTCAAGTACGAGATCAGAGACCTGATGGTTTGCTTTAGAAGTTAGAAATTCCTGAGTGGAAGTGGGAGCGGATCACTATGGATTTTGTTGTTGGGCTTCCACGGACTCAGATAAAATTTGACGCAGTTTGGGTCATGGTGGATAGGTTGACCAAGTCAGCACATTTCATTCCAGTGGCAATTACCTATTCTTTAGAGCGGTTAGCTGAAATTTATATTTTTGAGATTGTCCGCCTTCATGGTGTGCCCGTGTCTATTATTTCAGATCTAGATACACAGTTTACCTCACACTTCTGGAGGGCTGTACAACGTGAGTTAGGCACGCGGGTTGAGTTGAGTACAACATTTCATCCACAGACAGACGGACAGTCAGAACGCACTATGCAGATATTGGAAGATATGCTCCGCGCTTGTGTTATAGACTTTGGAGGTTCTTGGGATCATTTCTTGCCACTTGCAGAGTTTGCTTATAATAATAGCTACCGGTCGAGCATTCAGATGGCTCCATAT
>AWOL01S0013274.1:0-13647 GCA_000715115.1 Nicotiana otophora | reverse complement strand
AGGTTGGAGAAAGAGTATTGCTCCGGGTTTCACCTATGAAAGGTGTAATGAGGTTTGGAAAGAAGGGCAAGTTGAGCCCTAGGTATATTGGACCCTTTGAAATTCTTGAAAGGGTGGGTGAAGTAGCCTACAAGCTTGCACTACCACCTATTTTATCAGCAGTCCATCCGGTGTTCCATGTGTCTATGCTCCGAAAATATGATGGTGATTCGTTCCATGGATTAGATTTCAGCTCAATCCAATTGGACAAAGATTTGACTTATGAAGAGGAGCCAGTAGCTATTCTAGCCCGGTAGGTCCGACAGTTGAGGTCTAAGAGTTATCCTTCAGTTCAGGTGCAATGGAGAGGTCAGCCGGTAGAAGCATCTACTTGGGAGCTCGAGTCAGACATGCGGAGTAAATATCCACGCCTTTTCACCAGCTCAGTTACTTTTCTAATTTCGTTCGAGGATGAACGTTCGTTTTAGAGGTGGAGAATGTGATGACCCAAAAGCTCATCTTTGAATTTAATAATTATTTATGTGTTCTGAGATCTCAAATAGCACTATTTTAGCTTTCCTCGACTTACGTGCGCATTTCATAAATTTTTTCGAAAAGTTTGTATGTGAAAAATTGATTAAAATGTGAAATAGAACTTTAAAACTCAATTGAGTTGACTTTGGTTAACGTTTTTAGCAAACGGACCCGGATCAGTGTTCTGACAGTTCCAGTAGGTCCGTATCGGGATTTGGGACTTGGGCGTATGCCCAGAATCGAATTCGAAGGTCCCTAGCTCGAATTATCGCATATTGTCAAAATTTTGAAGTTTAAAGGCTTAATGACTTTAAAGAATTGACCAACGTTTGACTTTGTAGATACCGGGTCCTTATTTTGGTTTCAGAACTCAGTATAGCTCCATTACTATGGTGAGAAACGGAGTTGGTTTGACGTGATTCGAACGTCCGGTTGTTAAAATAGAAATTCTAAAGTTTTGTTACAAATCTCATTTGATTTGGCATCTGATTCATAGTTTTAGGTGTTAAATTGGTGTTTTGATCGCGCGAACGAGTTCGTATGAGGTTTTTGGACTTGTGTGCATATTTGGTTTGGATCTCCGAGGGCTCGGGTGAGTTTCGTACGAGCCTCGAACCATTTTGTTCAAGAAAACATAGTTGGAATTCTGGTGCTTCACAGTACTGGTTTCCTTCTATGCGATCGCGTGACTATGTCCGTGATCGCGGAGGCTTAATGTCATTGATGAAAATTTATACTATGCGATCGCATAGTAACGTCCGTGATCACACAGTGACAATAGGCAAAGCACCGCGAACGCGAGGGCCAAGCCACATTCGCGTACAAGGAATGAGGCAGAAGCTAAAGCACAAAATTTGTACTACGCGATCGCACAGAGATGTCCGCGATCGCGGAAGGCTAAGAAATTGTGCTTTGCGTTCACGAAAGCACTGTCGCGTTCACGTAGAGCAAAAAGCTGGGCAGTCAAAAATGTGCTTCGCGATCGCGAAGCATTGTACGCGATCGCATAAGGTAAATTCTGGGCAAACAGAACTTAAGATGTGAAAATGGGATTTCGTCCCATTTTCTACCATTTTCGATTTTGAGCTCGGGTAAGACGAATTTTGGGCGATATTTAAGGGAAAATATTGGGGTAAGTGTTCCTTATCCTATATTGATTATATTTCATGATTCCATACTCATTTACATCATGAATCCGTGAATTTATTGAAGAAAAATTAGATTTTTATAAAATCTTCCAAAAATGTAAAATGAAGATTTGAAAGCCAATCCGATGTCGGAATTCGATAATTTTTATATGGTTAAACTCGTATCAGAACGGGTGTTCGGATTTTGTAAGTTTTTCCGAGATTCGAGATATGGGTCCCACTGATGAATTTTGAGATAAATTTTGGATTTTAATCCGAAAAATTAGTAAATTCATATGGAATTAATTCCTACGATTTGTATTGAATTGTTTATGACTAGATTTGAGGATTTCAGAAATTAATTCATGAGTCAAGGTGTCACGGCCCAAAATCTCACCAGTCGTGATGACGCCTATCTCGATACTAGGCAAGCCGACAACATCCATAACCCACAATTTCTTTTAAATACGGAAAATATAATAATTAAGTTTAAGAGTAAATCCCACAAACATTAGAAATAAATACACACCCAAAACCCGGTGTCACTGACTACATGAGCATCTATACATTACAAGTCTGGAAAATGTGATCTATAATAATCTAAGACCAAATATAATAAACAAAAGGATAGGGAAGGAGAGACAAGGTCTGCGAAATATGGCAGCTACCTCTGAATCTCCAAAAATTCGAATGTGTGAAAGAATCAACACCCATTGTATCTGGGATCACCTGGATCTGCACACGAAGTGCAGAGTGTAGTATGAGTACAACCAACTCAGTAAGTAATAATAATAAATAAAGAACTGAAAGTAGTGACGAGCTTCTCAGCTAAGTCCAAATACAATACTTTCCAATATAAAAGAGTAGGCATGCTCTCAGTTCAACATTTAAGATTTCACTGAAATTTCATATCAAGGTTGATCGGAACAGAAAATAATATTTTCCGAAATTTCCAAAATAGTGATATATGGCAGCTGAAATGCAACAAATAATGAAATCAATGCATCCTCTCAGAGTAACAGTCACTCAGTCCTCCCATTCACTCCAACCTCACAGTCAGTCTTTCCTCACAGTCACTCATTCCTCATAGTCACTCATCACTCGACGCTAGCACTCAGTAGGTACCTGCGCTCACTCGGGATGTGTATAGACTCCGGAGGGGCTCCTTCAGCCCAAGCGCTATAACAAGCCAATCATGGCATAAATCAATAAACATGATGCGGCATGCAGCCCGATCCATAAATATCCTTACAATTAGGCCCTCGGCCTCACTCAGTCATCAATCTCTCGAGTCTCTCGGGATCTCAGAAATCATGATAAGCAGCCCAAAAGTAGTGATATGATGCATCAATAATAAATAAGAGAGACTGAGGTATGATATAAAATGAATAAACATGACTGAGTGAAAAATTACAATTTGAACATATTATTCAACCACAAAAATGACCCCAGTGGGTACCAACAATAACAATATATGCCTAAGCAGGATTTTTAATACGAGTCTCAGCTCAATTTTCTCTAACACGTAGAGGATGTACGGATATCAACAGATTATTCAACTATACAGTCCCATGGAATTTGACCAAGTCATAATTCCTACGGTGCATGCCCACATGCCCGTATCACCTCAAAATCAATCACATAACACATAATCCGGAATTTCATACCCTCAGGACCAAATTTATAACTGTTACTTACCTCAAACAGTGTAATTCTTTATTCCGCTATGCCCTTGCCACGAGAATTTATCTCCGAAAGTCTTATATCTAGACACAATTAATTTGATTCAGTCAATACCAATTATTATAATTAATTCCATAAGAAAATACTAATATTTTAATAAAATCCGAAATTAACTCAAAAATCGCATGTGGGGCCCATACCTCGGAACTCGACAAAAGTTACAAAGTATGAACGCCTATCCAACTACGAGTCCAACCGTATAAATTTTACCAAATTTCGACATCAACTCGACCCTCAAATATTTAATTAAAGTCTATGAAGATTTCTACCATTTTGCAACCCAATCTTTACCCATTTGAACTTAACAATCTTTCCACAACCTTATTGGTATGTATACATAATATTCTTACACCCAAGGATCATACTATTAATCACCCATCTTTACTCCAAACCTGAAATTGAAGAATTAAGGAAAGCAATTCTTACCTCTTTGAAGCCCTAGCAAGATCCTTGTGAAATCTTCAAACCTTGAACAAGAATTGATGGATAAATGACTAAGTCTTCACTTTCTCTCTCGAAAATGCTCTCACCTCTCTCTAAAATGTCATATTGTGGCTCAAAAATGAGCTTCAAGTGCTATAAATCGAAGTTGGGTCGGGTCAAAAATTAGAAAGAATGGAAGCTCCGATGCAGTTATGCGATCGTATAACAGGTATGCGGTCCGCATATCGGCCGCATAATTTGGCCTCCAAACTTGGGCGTGACTGACCCGGTCTGCGGTTATTATGTGACCCGCATACCTGTTCTACGGTCGCATAATGCACCGCAGAACATATTTGCAGTTGCATAATGCACCGCAAAACAGGTCTGCAGTCGCATAATGAACCGCAAATTTTCCTCAAATCTTGCCCCTCTCCTGATCCACTATGCGACCATTATGCGGTCCGCAGAGTGATTCTGCGACCGCATAGTGGCCACAAAAATGACCCTTTTCCGGAAAAAGTTTCCTTTACACATCGGTGCATTGTTCAACCCAAAATTTATCCGGGGTCATTACACATGAGTCAACATTCGGTCAACCCTTTTAACTTAAATTCTAAACCTTGGAACTAAGTGCTCCAAATTATTCCAAAACCTCACCGGACCCAAACCAATTAGCCCGGCAAGCCAAATAACAACCGTAATTCACAATTTGAGTCAAAATAACCGGCCGAATCGTTACACAAAGGTGTATTGGAAACTTGAGTTTGGTTGCAAAGCGAGGTAAGTGTCGTGATTAATCTTGACCTGAGGAAATAGAACCCTTAAATTATTTGTTATGTGAAATGCATGTGAACGACGTATAGGCGAGGTGACAAATGTCTATACACCATCAAATTAATTATTTGCATAATTACTTGAAAAATCGTAAATCGTTTTAAATCATGAATTAATTATTATATTAATTGTTTCTCTCGTGTTCTTTGCTCAATATCATGCCTTGAATCCATACTATAATTACTGCATGGTTATTTGATTTATGTGACTTAATTTCCACTTGACGTTTAGCATACTAATTATTAAAATGCCTATAACATCCTTAATTTCCACAATTAATGGCTACTTGTCATCACTTATTTCTAATACATCATAATTATTGTATGCTTGTTGTCTTATAATTTCATATTAATTGTTGCATTTATTGGAGTAATTTCTTTTATAAGAATTGATAAATGAATATATTGGAGGAGCGGGCTACACGCCGCAACGGAAATGAAAGTGAATATATTGGAGGAGCGGGTTGCACGCCGCAACAGAATTGATTGAAATGAATTTATCGGAGGAGAGGGTTGCACGTCACAACAGAATTGATTGAAAAGATATATTGGGATCGGGTTGCACGACGCAACATAATTGAATATGAATATATTGTGGGATCGCGTGGAACGCCGCAACGGAACTGATTGAAATAATAATTGGTTATGACTGCCGAGTTGGCTTCAACTGTTGAAAAGAGATACTTGTTTTATTTATATTATTATTGTTATTATTGTTATTGTGTACATGTTAATGTATGTGACCTACCTTAGCCTCGTCACTACTTCGTCGAGGTTAGGCTCGGCACTTACCAGTACATGGGGTTGGTTGTACTGATACTATACTCTGCACTTCTTGTGCAGATTTCAGAGTTGGTCCCAACGGCGTACCATAGACTTACTCGGATTCAGCTACCAGTGGAGACTTGAGGTATAGCTGCACGACGTTCGCAGCTCTGAAGTCCCCTTCTACTTTATTTTAGTTGTGTGCTTTCTTTCAGACAGCTTTATTTCGTGCACACCCTTGTTTGTATTATTCTAGAAGCTCGTGCACTTGTGACACCATTTCTGGGATGGTATTTAGGCATCGCTTTTATTATTGATTATTCACTACATTTCAGACTTTACTTCCGCATTTGTTTCTTTATTATTAATTAATTTAAAATTTGTTTAAAAATAACTAATATTATTCTAACGTTGGCTTACCTAGCAAGTGAAATGTTAGGCGCCATCACGGTCCAGAAGGTAGGAATTTTGGGTCGTGACACAATGTCATGAAAATAGCCCGAAAATGATGATATGACGTATCAATAAATAACAACAGAGACTGAGATATGATATATAATGAAATGAATATGACTGAGTATGAATTTTCAATTCAAAATAAATAATTCACAGCAATATGCCCTATATGGATCCCAATAAAACTGGCACATAGCCTCAACATGATTTTTAATATGATTCTCAACTCAATTTCTTTAACACATAAAACTACATAAAAGATGCCAAGTTTATTTGACTACAAAATTTCACGGAACCAATTTCATCACAATTTTTATAGTGCACGCCCACACGCCCGTCACCTAGCATGTGCGTCACCTCCAAACGATTCACATAATACGTATATTCATGATTCATACCCTCAACTCCAAGATTAGAAGAGTTACTTACCTCGAACAAGACGAATCCAATGTCGAGCAAGCTAAACAATGCTCCAGAAATCTCATTATGTACGTATCAACTTATGAACGACTCGAATCTAGCCATAATTAATTCGATTCAGTCAATACCAATTATTGTAATCAATTCCATAAGAAAATACTAATTTTCCAATAAAAATCCGAAATTAACTCAAAAATTGCCTGTGGGACCCACGTCTCAGAACCCGACAAAAGTTACAGAGTATGAGCACACATTCAACCACGAGTCCAACCATATCAATTTTATCAAATTTTGACATCAACTCGACCCTCAAATCTTCAAATTAAAGTCTATGAAATTTTCTACTATTTTCAACCCAAAACACTAATATGTTGATAAAACTACAATAGATTCGTATAATTTAACCAAAATCGAGTTATAATCACCTATCCCAATCCATATGGTGAAAATCGCCATAAAAATCGCTTCAATCTGAGCTCCATAGCTCCAAATGTGTTAAAATGGCCGAACCCTTAAAATATAGCTTCTGTCCATGCATTTACTCTTCGCGATCGCGAAACACAAAAATTTCTAGCCCAAAATTTGACCTTCGCGATCGCGGAAAATCACTCGCGATCGCGAAGAACAAACTCTCTAATTCTTCTAGACAACCTCTAGTATAATGGTCATAACTTTTTGTACAAAACTCTAAATGACAAATGGTTTGACTTTCTGAAAACTAGACATCATGGGCTACACAACTTTCATTTTTGGATCTCCCAATTCCTTATAGATTCCGAATTATAAGCTTCCAAAGTCGGATCAGTGCAGTAGAGATTTTGTTCTACGCGATCGCGAAAGAGCTTCCACGATTGCATTTCCCAAGGCACCAAACTGCTGTTTGCTCTTCGCGAATGCAACCAAATGTTCGCGATCACGATGCACACCTCTATAGATAGAAACCGGCAATTAAAAATGGCATAGAAATGGTCCGAAACCACCCCAAGCCCCTCGGGACCTCAACCAAATATACCAACAAGTCCTAAAACATCATACAAACTTAGTTGAAGCCTCAAATCACATTAAACAACGCTAAAATAACGAATCATGCACAATTCAAGCTTAATGAAACTAAGAAATTACAACTTCTACATTCGATGCTGAAACCTATCGAATCAAGTCCGATTGACCTCAAATTTTGCACACAAGTCATAAATGACATAACGAAGCTATTCCAATTTCTAGAATCGGATTTCAACCCCGATATCAAAAAGTCAACTCCTTGGTCAAACTTTCCAAAAAATCAACTTTCGCCATTTCAAGCCTAATTCCACTACGGACCTCCAAATAATTTTTCAGACACGCTCCTAAGTCTCAAATCACCATAAAGAGCCATTGGAATCATCAGAATTCAATTCTGAGGTCGTTTACATATAAGTGAATATCCGATCAACTTTTCCAACTTAAGTTTTTAATTATGAGACTAAGTGTCTCATTTCACTCCGAAATATTTTCGGACCCGAACCAACTAACCTGATAAGTCATAAATCAACTGTAAGGTATAAATTGAGCAGTAAATGGGGGAACATGGCTGTAATACTCAAAACGACTGGCTGGGTCGTTACATTCTCCCCAACTTAAATATACGCTCGTCCTCGAACATGCCAAGAGTTGTTTCCAAGCCATCAAATCACTATTCCATCTTACCACACACATACCCGGGGGTGATCCCACATCACCCTATTCCACATAGGCCTGAAAACACAATACAACTGAAAATCCTTAATTTAACCTTAGCCCAAAAACCTTGGAATTCAATTCCCAACCTTCAAAATTTCTTTTCAAGACACGAATCTTACATTTATACATTGTATGAGTCTGAACAAGCTGCATTGAGCTATAACTATAATCACGGATATAATCACCCAGCATATTACATAACTCGCCCACTTGTAGCACTATTTTTGATCACAGTAACTACTCCAAACCAACCAAGTACTAGCATTAAACCCCATATCGAACAAAACCTCATCCCAACACCTTCGTACACTGTTGATAATAAAAGAAACACACGGAATCTCATAACATCTTATCAGATCGACGAGTCATGGAGCTCTCCCGCCCCAACCAGAACCATACTCACTTTCTAAGCCGACTTTCAATATTATCCTTTCGAATATACTATAATCAAACATGATAGTACCCATTCTAGGTCCAATGGCCTTACATTATTAAATGCAACTATCCCACGGACACGCCACATCAATATAACTTCAGTCACATCTGCGCAATTAGTGTACCCAAATATGGGAGATGTCGCAAGGAAGAGAACCGTATTGCAAATTCAACAAGCACCATCACAACCACAATGTTACAACCAACTCCTCAAATTTTGTGAAGAGGATAACCGTAGGCGTATGCACACAATTGTAGAGGAAGGAAATTAATGAATCGGATAAATTATCATAGAAATAAAATTTCCACACACGGCACGGATAACTCACGTGCCAATAATATGAATCACCTGGCATGGTCACATGCCTCCAGTCCCTGCATAACATATAGGAGTAATTAAATAAGTACACTTGTATATGATAATAAAATAATATTCTCACGCTCCTAGACTCGTATAAATCACATGCCATAGTTTAAGCATGTGCAAAGTCCGCTATCACACTTCAAATCAGCAATTTAACGCAGAAAAAGTAATTACCCCGTTTATTCAGGGAATTAGCCTCTTTGTAACCTCAAGTGTAGCCCAGATAGTTCTCAACAAAGATAAGAATATGAGAAATGTTATAACTTTACGCTTAAAAATCAAATCTAGGCATATCATAGCCTAAGCATTCTTTCGAGTATAAATACTTGCCCCGATGCATGCACATTGGCTCAAACCTCACATATATGCACACTTATAGCGCGCAACTATCATAAATAATTAACGCAACTAGCGCCTCCACTGAGTTTTAAATAAAATACTCACCTCAAGCAGGCCACAACCTGAAACAATATGCTTCTGAGAACTCCCAGTCTCCAAATTCATCGAGCACATGAATCACCGTAACTAATCCCAACTCCATCACTAGAATGACTAACACATCTTTCATGCATGATCATCCCACGAGGAATACTTCTATATCTCCCGTGCCACATAGCAATAATTTGAATATCAACAGTCTATCAACCAGGTGAGTATTGCAATACCGATGAATATCCGTAAGTTAAAACACAACGCGCCTTCTGAAATGCGCACCCTTCTCAGGAATTACCGAGCAGTTATAACATTTATCGAAATATCTGAAACTGACCATGCTGTCCAACATTCGTTACCTTCTCTTCAAGACTGAACTGTCACCTTGTACATGTAAATCCTAATCTCGCACAACACACCACATCTATTATGCCATCATGTGACAAGCATAAGAATCCCATTATCAACTCCGAGTCACCAGCAAATTACATACCTGGTTAGTTAGAAACCTTCATCTTGCTTCCTTCCAAGAGGAAATCACAATACACAACACGTTTCCTACACCGGTAGAAAATATCCGGTTCAAACCATGGTAGAAACCATAAAGAACACTTTGAAATCCATCAGCACATAGCCAAACTATTAGAACTAAATTCCTCTAACTCGACCAAACCAGGTAGGTCACCAAACCCCAAGAATATTGCCACCAAAACATCTGTAGAGTCCCACCACATCATAATTACCCCTATAAATACCACAACCAAAACACCCACTCTGAAAATACCTTATTTGAGTCTAAGGCCATTTCATTCACCTTCCTGATACCGAAATATAAAATCCATAATGATATACAAAAATGCCACAGGTCTCGACACCATCCAACTTAAATCTCTGATTTTAGCCATAAACAAATCCGCCAAAAATTCTCAATTGTTACATATTAATCTTGAATCCATTAGAACTTTCTCAAGAGTCATCCACTCAGCTCAAATATCAATTGCACCGCCCAAACGGGCCGAAATACACATTCCCCATTAGCACAACAACACCCAAAGAAGTACCCCTGCCTTAACACCACCAATCAAATTCATACTATGTGCGCACTACATCCTTCACAAATAATAACTCACTCATTCCATGATTTTCATATATTCATAAGTGCAATATAACCTGTATCCAGGAATTTCCTTATTCAAGTCATCCTCGATCTCAACCTCTGCGAGTCATAACTAACCCACAAGTATGCCTCAGCCCAAAACTAAACCTTTACATATAACCATGAAATTGAATTGTCAGTAGCAGGCTCCTCCACTTGGCTCAAAGCCATAGATTAAAACACTCGATAACTCACAATACCCATACTATATTACTGCCTTAATACCGTAGCCAGTTCAACGAAAATTCTTCTCAGGCCCATGCAACACCAACCATAAAATACCCCAATCATCCGCTAATCTTGCATTCATTCTCTTGACAGTCAAGTCAACTTTCTCAACTAGATTCAAATTTAAATCTCAACACATATAACCCGCTAGTAGAAAAGAAACTCTCCAATCAACAATATAAGAAACACACCTACTTAGCCTCAAATTGGCATCTTCTTATACCCTTTTCGCATCCACAATTACTACGCGATCACTTAATCTTACTGAGTCCAAACTCATTAACAAGACATGAAAACTTAATTCTCTCCACAATTAAACTGCATGACAGATACTTCAACACACTCACAAATCGAGACTGTACGTCACATCAAACGAAAATCAAGCACCCAATGGCCCTCTTTACATTCCAAGGAAACACTTCCCGTCACATTCAATCCATCTTAACACATCCCGCGCATCATCCCTAAAATCACAAGCCGACGATACACAGCTGATATCGAGCACTCACATGCGCACACGAATACGTGGAAGGAATTCAAAGAGTTATATTTCAAGCTGAATCAATTCCTCACGATAAGGAAAGAAAGATGAAAAATTATCCTAAATGCCCTGTAGCCTCTCAAAAATAAGTATGGACGTCATCATACTGATCTGTAAGACTCTACTAGACACTTGCTCATGACTCGTAGAACCTATGAACCTAGAGCTCTGATACCACTTTGTCACGACCCAAAATCCAACTAGTCGTGATGGCACCCAACCCAACCCGTTAGGTAAGCCAACTATTCACTATCCAATTCCAATGTAATTTAACAAGACAATTAAGTAAAAGAAAACATCTAAATCTTATACATTCCCCAAGGACTAGTAGTACAAATCATGAGCTTCTAAGATTAGAATTTATAAAATTGGTATAAAATAAATACATCATCTGTTCGAAATATACATAAACAGATTCTTATAAATCTAAAGCTACCATGAGCAAGAGGCAGCTACAACCGGAAGTTAGGTACGTCTTCAATTCCAACTCCCGTCGAGTATACAACATCAACATCCAATATTTGTACGCAAGGTGCAGAAGTATAGTATGAGTACAACCGACCTCATGTACTCAATAAGTAACAAACCTAACCTTAGGTTGAAAGTAGTGACGAGCTTGTACCAAGGTCGCGTCCAATTTCAATAACCAACAATAGTTCATAACAAAATAAAACAAGTAATACCAGAAGTAACTCAACGATCAAATACTCAACAAAACATGATTTCTGAAATAATTCTACCTTTCAAGTACATCAATGAAAACCCAAATCGTTTACCGAAGTTATCAAAAATATGAGTAAGTTGAAAACAGTAATTTTTCCAAAAATCCTTTCCACAATAAATAAGATGTTTCAATTTCTTTCTAGATAGCCAGTGAAAAATGCATCATTATGCCCATAGGCCTATGTATGAGAAGTCATGAATAACGTGATACTGTATAGCATGAGGAAAATACATCTCTATGCATGTATGTCATGTGTGCATGTCAATGCAATGTATCTTAGTGATAATACCATATGCATACTTTTAGAGTATCAATTCACTCAGTCCTCCCATCACTCAGTCCTCATAGTCACTCAATCCTCCCAATTGCTCGACACTCGCACTCAGTAGGTACCTACGCTCACTAGGGGTGTGTACAGACTCCGGAGGGGCTCCTTCAGCCCAAGCGCTATAAACCGCACGGACAACTCATGTGCTATAGTATAAATATCTGGATCCACACGGACAACTCACGTGCTGCACGGACAACTCACATGCTATATAAATACCTAGATCCGCACGGACAACTCACGTGCTATATAAAGCCTATAAGGCCTGCTGCAGGTGGGCAACCCCGATCCACATAATAATAATAATGTATATAAAGCCAACAGGGCCTGCTGCAGCGTGTAACCCGATCCACATAATAATCCTCACAATCAGGCCCTCGGCCTTACTTAGTTATCAATCTCTTTAATCTCTCTCATGGGCTCACAATGTCATGAAAATAGCCCAAAAATGATGATATGTTGTATCAATAAATAACAACAGAGACTGAGATATGATATGATATGTAATGATATGAATATGACTGAGTATGAACTTTCAATTCAAAACAAATAATTCACAGCAATATGACCTTTGTGGGTCCCAATAATACTGGCACATAGCCTCAACATGATTTTTAATATGATTCTCAACTCAATATTTTTAACACATAAAACTACATAAAAAAATGCCAAGATTGTTTGACTACAAAATTTCACGGAACTAATTACGTCACTATTTCTATAGTGCACGCCCACACGCCTGTCGCCTAGCATGTATGCCACCTCCAAACAATTTACATAATACGTATATTCAGGATTCATACCCTCAGCTCCAAGATTAGAAGAGTTACTTACCTCGAACAAGACTAATCCAATGTCGAGCAAGCTAAACAATGCTCCAAAAATCCCATTCTGCACGTATCAACTTCTAAATGGCTCGAATCTAGCCACAATCAATTCGATTCAGTCAATACCAATTATTGTAATCAATTCCATAAGAAATACTAATTTTCTAATAAAAATCTAAAATTAACTCAAAAATCGCCTGTGGGGCCCATGTCTCAGAACCCGACAAAAGTTACAAAATATGAACGCTCATTCAACCACGAGTCCAATCATATCAAATTTCGACATCAACGCGACCCTCAAATCTTCAAATTAATGTCTATGAAATTTTCTACTATTTTCAACCAAAAATACTAATATATTGATAAAAACAACAATAGATTCATATAATTTAACCAAAACTGAGTTAGAATTATTTACTCCAATCCATATGGTAAAAATCGACTCAAAAATCGCTTTAATCCGAGCTCCATAGCTCCAAATGTGTTAAAATGGCCGAAACCTCAAAATATAGCTTTTGTCCAGGCATTTACTCTTCGCGATCGCGAAGAGTAAATGCCTGGACAAAAGCTATATTTTGAGGTTTCGGCCATTTTAACACATTTGGAGCTATGG